>OZ030021.1:60054004-60131504 GCA_964023405.1 Apodemus agrarius | reverse complement strand
CCAGAACCCAGCACTTAGCCTGTCCGGAACAGGTATCCTTCATTAAACATGGACATCACGGTGAGTCGGTGGATTCCTCAGAAACAATAAGACTAAACAGACTATATACATCAGAGTAACTAGCTGATGACTCTGAACTTGAGGAGCGGGGGTGGGAAGATGTCGTGGGGACACAAAGAGCATACATGGTGAGCCTTTCAAAGTATGCCAAGCTACTTTCCTTTACGGACAAAGTCTAAAGACACGAAGACTAAGGAGAACAACCTAACAGCAAAGCATATGTATTCCTTTAAAGGCACAGTGCCTTGTTCAAACCCACATCTTGAAGGTTTGCTAGTGTCTACCGCCAACCTTTGGGGTCTGTGCGTTTTCTCTCTTTCCCCCCGCACCCCTATTTCAACCTGATTCTGATGTCTTTTACACTTCTTCCTTCTCCCTTGGGAACTTTATGTGCATTTTCAGCATCTGTCCTTTGTTGTCTTCTATGGACACAGAGGTGGAAAACTGACACATGTTTGAACAGTAGCTCTGTTGCCTGTCAATATATATGATCCTTTTTGTGTCTCATAGATTGAGAAACTACTTCCGGACATCCTATTGTCTAGGTTTCTGGGGAGATAGCTCGTCACTCTTTACTGTGACCTTTGAGTGAGTATTCTCTCCTTAATCTTGTACTTTTGGGGTCCTTTCATTTTTAATATGGAGAATGTCTAATACAATGGACAGCTGGATTTTTCTCATGGTGAATTGATTCTTTCCAGACCAACTTCCACATATCTGCTTGTGGAATCTGATTATAATATATTCACCCACTCCTGCCCTCTGTACTCCCCGCTGCCCACCTCACTTCTTTTCCCCCCCTCAATCTGCATTGCAGCCCCTAATTCATCAAGATTAATTGTTAGAATTTGTTTGAAGAGATAAAAGGGCCAGAGTCTGGCCCAACATATCTTCCATTTTTAAGTGTTTCAATCAATGGCTCGTATACTATCTGTTAAAAATAGCATAATTTGATGGTGAAATCCAATGCAACACCCCATAGGTCCGGATTCTTGGAGTCATCCAAATTTACACAACCGAGTCAAGCTGACTGCTTGTTCTTTCCGTTGTCAAGTTTGACCACTCACTTGCTAAAGCCCCTAGTTGGATTTTCATCATGCTCTTAAAATATTCTCGCATTCCACACTTCCAATCACATCTTTTGTTTCAGATAGAACTTAATCAAGAGGGGTTTTGTGCAAGTTTCCACTTGTACATGATGATAAATAGCTAAAGCTATGTTCAGCACATTCACAATCATTAGTTTTCTTTCTTCACCATATACAGATAAATCACATGTTATCTACGCCATTATTTCCTGAGGCTATGTCCATATTCCCGTGGTCTTTTCTACCTGGTGGGCAGAATTTAACTCCTTTCCAACCGCACAGTTTATAACATTTCATCATTAGCCAGCAAGAGTTTATACATACAATGTGTAGTGTTATCCTTCTCATATACGTTCAGAAATGAAGGAACAAAAATTGAGCAGCTACATTCTGAACACCAGGAAGGTACCTCCACTTTCAGACCAGTGTTATTGGAACTCCCTTGAAACCCAGGAAATGGCAGTGGAATGTGTATCAAAAATAAAATGATTTCTCTAACTCAAAACATCATAAAATAGACCAGCTCGAGGAAGCCATAATAACAACAAGCAAAACGATGAAGAAAGGTTGTTGCAGCTGTAACAGGGAACTGACTAGGAGAGTCAGATAGGAACATAAAGTAACAGAGACAGGAGACACTCTTAGGCAGGCCATCCTGTGCACTGGTGAAATCACAGTGATCTACTCTCAGGCACTAATTGGTAACTGCTCTGAAGTACCACATTTAACTAGATTTTCTTACAGCACTAATGTTCCTCCACCAACACGACTTAGCAGGCAATGCATTTACAAAACTATAACAGGCTGAAAGGAATTAACAATGAACAATGTACAAAATAGTCAATTACAGTCTTAAACTTTAAACAAGCATTTACAATAAAGATGTTTAAAAAAAAAAAAAAAAACTATCTTGGCTATTGGGTCATTTTCCAGGCTACTAACTGCTAAACCATGTGCTTCCAATTTAACCATCCAGATTTCTGAAAAGCCAGAGTGTTAGTCTCTAGGCAGAATCAGCTTAAGTCTTCAGATTGATTTTTGAAATGAGGAAGTTCTAAATTTTCTTTTCTGTAAATTATTAGAAAAAGAGAAGATCAGTGGGGTTTTGTTTTTTAAGATTCTAATTCCTGCATACATTAAAAAAAAAAAAAAAAAGACCAAAAGCCCTTACTTTGGTCTTGAAAAAAGGTAGTAGTTGAATAAATCCTAGAGCCTGTCAGTCTCTGGGGATTATTGGCCACATGTCTCAGTTCTTCTGAGACTCAGCATCAGCAATGGATACCAAAGCAAAAAAATAGCCTGTAAGTCAGTTTGATTTTTCAAGAGCTACAGAGAAGATGAGAAAAGCTTCCTAACTAATAAAGCATCTCTCATGTCTTACAAGTAGCTGGATAACACGAAGCCTGAACTCTCAGAGCTGCTAGCTTTGATGGCAATAGATCAAAACCTTCCACAAGGAAAAGACTCATGGAGGAGAAGGAGGAGGAGGAGGGGGGAGGAGGAGGAGGAGGAGGAGGAGGAGGAGGAGGAGGAGGAAGGGGAAGGGGAAGGGGAAGGGGAAGGGGGAGAAGGAGAAGGAGAAGGAGAAGGAGAAGGAGAAGGAGAAGGAGAAGGAGAAGGAGAAGGAGAAGGAGAAGGAGAAGGAGAAGGAGAAGGAGAAGAAGAAGAAGCCATCTATATCAAAGGACTTTTGTGTTCCTAAATGTGCCAAAAAGTTTATCCAAATACAAATGAACACAGGAAGGTCTAGGGATATTGCCTTAGAAATCTAGGTTGGAGCCAGGGCCCAGTCCCACTCAATGCTATGATGAATCAGGAAGAGGAGGGTTTTCCAGTTCTATCCATACTTCTAGATCAATCAATGAGAACCTCGTCTGGTGGGGCCTCTAATTATGCAAACTATGTCACTGCTGTTCCCAGTAACTAACACCACTGTGGTACTGATTATGAAAATAATTGAAGTTGACTTCACCTTAGCTGAGATATGCCTAAGCCATCTACAGGGTTCCAGCACTAAGTTACAAAACAAGTTGTCGGATACTAATCCATTTCCTCCCTCTGCGTCTGCCTAGATGTAGGGCAAGGCCTTGCAATGGGATTCTTCCCATAACTCCCCTGGAAGTGCACGTGTCAGTCTCCAAGGATTGTGTCTGCTACAAAACTAAAAATTTGTGGTCCTAATTTTCATAGTCTGAGGCTATAACAGTGCTGCCCTGATAAGGACTATTGTGAACAGGAGCCCAATTTTCATATAAACTGCCATTTCATATTGTTCCAGTTTTGTACATTTCTGTCTTAAATCCACATATAGATAAAGGGACACTCAGAATTTGTCTATGTGATTTCAAGTTTTTGTGCCTAGTGTTGTTTTCAGTTTGTTTGGTTTTGTTTTTAAATAAGACGCAACAAGGCAGCAAGTTAATAATCAGGGGATCACTGAAAACTTTGCTCCCATTTTATCAGCTGCCCGGCGAATGCACTGAATTATAGAACTACATGTGTCCCTTCCCTTGACTTGAAGGGCCTATTTGCCTTAGGTGGTAAATTATCTCTAATCATAGAAGCAGCTTCCATAACACCCCACATCTCCGCCAACAGCAATGCTGGACAAGCGCTGTGTCTTCCTTATGCCCAGGACTTCTACGCACCTTGTGTGCATTCCTTCACTTGCTCCATCCAATACAGTAAGATTTTGTACTTATTTCCAACACAGACACGAGGAAAACATAATCACAAAAAGCAACTAGTTTAACCAGCTTGGAAATAAGCTAAGCTAACCAGTAAGGATTACCAATAAGGTCAAACATCTAGAAAAGGAATCAAACCAAAGGAAAGCCACTGCTAGGCCTATGCCATCTGCTTCCTGGGGCAACAGAGTGAGAGGATGGAAATGAGCCATATTTGTAAACCAAAACCAAGGTGACAAGTCAGAAAAGGATAAATACAAAGTCCCATCTCACACACAGACAGGGAGGCCTTGGTTGTAATGAATGGGAGCAGGAGGTCCGTAAACCCTTTCAAAAGACCATAGGTGAACTCTGGGTCGGGAATATTAGATTGGATTTACATTAGACTGTTTGAAGAGAGAACGTGAAACTAGAACACATGCAGAGGATGGAGACTGGGTGTCCCAGTTAGCATTTCCGCGGCTGTGATACACACCATGACCAAACACGACTTGGGGGAAGAAAGAGGTTATTTTAGCTTGCAGCTTGGAGTTCATTTCCAAGTGAAGCCAGGGCGTGGCTCAGGGTAGGAGGTAGGAAGCAGGAAGAAGGGAGGAAGGGGTGCTGCCTACTGGCTTGCTCCTCATGGCTTGCTCAGTCTGCTTTCTTTATACCATCCAGGACCATCTGCCCGTGGAGGTAGTAGTGCCCACAGTGAACTGGGCTCTCTCACATCAACTTATAATATATGATAAATAGTGAGATAGGTAGATAGATAGACAGACAGACAGACAGACCATCACAGGCTTACAGTATACGTTGCCTACAGACTTGCATTTTCTTGAGGTTCCCTCTTCTCAAACGAATCTAGGTTGCATCAAGTTGACATAAAAACCAGCCAGCCCACCAGGAGAGTACAAGATGTGGCAAAACCATGCTCTGTAATGTGCTAAATGTATTCTCGTTAGAGTTTTGAAGGAAATTAGGATTTTCTTCCTCAAAAATGTACAAAAAGAGTGGCCAATAGTTATGGAATTGAGAAGTTTGTATAAGCCGGGACCATTGGACAAGACGAATCACCATGTCAATAGTGTCTCCCCTATGTGGGGAGCACCCAAACAGAGGAGTTAGTGCCTTTTGAGAACCATTCATTCATTCATTCATTTGCTCATAGCCATGCGGGTCACAGTGCCATCCGTACACCTCCACTGTGCCACAGCTTCACTTAAGAATAACTCTGGTAGTAGAAGGAAAACATCCACAGGGGATCGCACACATGAACAGGGGTCTCAACTCCTTTCTTTCTTTAAGAATTGATCATGACTTCCCAAAATGATAAGTAGACTGCGTGTCCGACAGATCTGCCAGGACTGGGGAGGTGTGAAGATAAGGAGGAGAGACAGAGACAAGGAACAAGGCGGTGAGGAGCCGTGGGGAAGATCAGGGGAAGATAAAGAAGAGGTGAGAGGGTAAGAGGAGGAATGGGAAGGTAAGGGGGTCAGGGAAAGGAGGGGGTGTGAAAACATTATGCTAACAGCAAGAGAGATGAAACAGACTGGAAGTGATTGCCGATTAAACAAGAATTAACTAGTTTACTTAAAGATACCGTGTTTGCAGGGTTATAAGACAGAGGATTTACTTCTTTCAATTTAAAGTCTGTAGAAAACTGAATGATTCATCAGAAAATATGCTCTCTTTTCTCTGGCCTGATAAGTTATATATCCCTGTGATTTCATGGCTATGTATGAGACACCGCTTACCAAATCTGCAGTCCTGACCCAGAACCACAAATCTGCCTTCCCACAAAAATCTAAAAGAGAGATCGTTATGTCTAAAACTGGACCAATCAGCATTAATCCCCCATAATGAATCTGCAGTTTATATATCTTAATGAGTAATGCTATCATCCAATGGAGAACCTAAGCCAGCCAGCCAGACAGACAGCCAGACCACCAAGAAGCCAAGGATGACCTCTTCCTTACCCATCAGTTCCCAGTTCCCACCATTTCCAGTAGCTAGGTAGTGCTCAGATCCGCCCTGTCACTGTTCCTGACCTCAGTCTTTCAGCACCTCCTCTGGAAACTGCTCTAGTCACCACCCAGCTGATCTCACCGCCCTCACATCTGCATGAGTGACCGTCCTGTACTACAAACTTTATCACATTATTGACCATTTAAAACCAGTCCTTAGACAGGTCACCACATGTTCCAAGGAAAAAGCCACTTCTTCAACTCCATATGAGATACTCTTCCCTGTCCTAGAGCTGGAACTCTATTACAGCTTAGCCTGTCAGCCCTTCCTTTGGGGAAGTAGGCCTGGGCCTGTTGACATAGCCTCTAGCACTACTCTTCACAATGGCATTTATAAGCTCTGGTCACTCTCCTTATACCTGGACAGAACACAACAGGCTTTAAGATAAAGCCCAAGTACAGCCAGGTGTCTGTCTCAAAGTCTGTGCTGACTCAGCAACACCCAAGCCCAGTTGCTCCAGACAACGACCCACCCTGTGGGCACTTACTTAATAGCTTCTCAGAGTTTCAGGTGGGTGCTTGTTAGAAAATTGTTAGAAATTAAACAAGAATTAACTAGATGCTTTCTGTTAATCTATGATCAGAGAAACTGCATTTCTGATACTTCCCTCTTTCTTGATGGGATGGGATATATATGGAGGTACAGGTGACGTCCCTGGATTTTCTGCTTCCTATCATGATTTCATGTGCTGTCTGGGCTTCAGTAGTCACCTTGCAAGAAATGTAAGAAGGAGGGTGGGAATGTAAGGAGAAATGAAGAAAGATGGGAATGAGCTTGTGTTAAGGTGGGCAGAAAGAGATACTGTCAAAAATATGCATGCATCTTCCGGTCATTAAATTACCTTAACAGGAAGAGAGAGAAACGCAGTCTTTATCTGACTAACATATTCTTTTCAGGGATTGGATTAGCTGCACTTGATTTCTGGAAAGATCTGGAAAGATGATTTCCACCCGATCTTTGATTTAGCGATCTTGGGGAGGTAAGGACAAGCTCTTTGGAGTTCAGCAGATACAGCTTAGACTCTGGGCTCTGTCACTTAGTGGCCACACAGCACTGGGGAGGTACCCTGTTCCCACTCAGCCTCCCCCACGTTCGTCAGAAAACAGCAAAGGCAGTGCCCAAGCCAAGAAGTTCAGCACAGGTAGAAGACTCTGCTGAGGCCTTGGAAAAAGCAAGTGTTTAAAAACCTATAGCCCTATTAAGAGACTGGTGGCTAGGCTGGGCGCCCCAATCGTACTCAACATAAATGCTGATCATTACACCACCGTCCTAAGTAAGCACAGACTGTCATTACCTGATCCTCTTTTAGATAGTGGGTCCATCTGAAGACAAGAAGGGGACTACTAGTGTGGAGTGCCTAACCAGGCATTTGAATTTTATCACAAGCACTTCCAGTATTTGCTACATGAATGAGTGAACCAAAGTCTAACTGAAGGTTGGCATTTATCACCTTAGTCAACGAGTATAAAAGCAGTTTATACAGATGGTTTCCAACTATAAATACTGAGGACGATGTCCCAGTAGAGATTGTTTTTTTAGGCATGTTGTTTTGTTTTGTCTTGCTTTGTTTTGAGACGGGGTCTCACTGTGTAATCTGTCAGGGTTATATGTAGACCAGGCTGGCCTTGAACTCACAGCCTCTGCTTTCTTAATTCTGGGCTGAAAGGTGTGCGCTGGCACCCCCCCCAACCCCCAGGCCACTGCAGTTATCCTGATAACATCAATTTTACTTATCCAGAAGTCGGTGCAATTTTTCAAGCAATGAGGTAGTGCCCTGTGCTTTCACAGATATAAAACTTGCCCTTCCTGTTGCTGCTGTCAGAGAACATTTCCTCTCTGCCTGGAAATCAAGACAGCTAAGCCATGAGGTGCAAAATCCGCTCATGACACAGCCAAGCCCAAAACTGAACTCGCGATCCATTTCATCATCTCTACCCCTTCCAACGTAGCCACTAGAAAAAGCTCCGTCTCTAAATAACTACTTGTGCTGAAGGTACCAAATTAACAACCTCCATTGTTGATGGGGGGTTGGGGGGTGGGTGGCGGGTATGAATGAGAGGGTAAAGCTAGTTTCTTGAATAACCGAGTGGTCTCTGAATATACAAATAGACCAAAAAGCTTTCTTTTTTTTAAAAAAAAAAAAAGAAAATGTTTGCCATCTGCGGTCAAAGCACACAAAATGCTCTCTATTAGCAGCAGTCTTGAAACTCAACCACTGAGATGTGTTACCTGATCATAACGACCATGGGAAATACTAACTGACAGGAAAATTAATCCTCCTTCAACTGTGAAGATGTTTCATGCAGACAGCAAGCATTTTGGTGTTTTAGTGGGAGGAATAGTCACGACAAAGAAAAGTAATCTGTGCTGTTTCAGTAGCAACTGGCATTTATATATTCTATTACGACCTTAGATGCCCATGCTAATTATTAATTATCTACCTAAGTGTACGCCAATTTGCACTTCCTGCCCCTTAACTAGAGCTCTTGGAGAAGCTGTTGGAAGGTGCCTGACTAACGGGCCATGTCTGGAACAGCTAAATGGCTTAGCGAATGCAAAGATTTCCCCATATGCATACTTTCCAGCGATAATGTAGACCCACTGCCAACTGCAGTCCAAGTGCCTTTCTACAGTCACGTACCTGGGGGAGGAGCGGGAGCTACAGAGCCATGGGCGGCCAGCAAGGGAGGGCCGGTCTATATGTGCAGCTTCCCTTAAAGCATGTACAGGGGACCACGGTGTGGAATAAAGACTGTGGAGAGCGGCCTCCTCTGGTCGGCTCAGAGGATGTGTAAAGTCACAAAGAGGCTTCTTTTTATGCTAGAGCAGGTGTGAACTCAATTCCACTGGTAAACTACCATCAGCTCAGCTGAGAGAAAAGCCGTAAATTTTTACTTCAGAAGCAAATGAAACTCGTGAAAATTCAGGGCAACATATCGTTAACCGTTTGGATACCTTAGGAGAACTGTGAGCTGCGAGCTAGGACACTTTGGTTTGATTATCAACTGGCTTTCAAGTGACTGAGGACTGTGCATCAGTAAGCAGGACGATGTAGAGACAGTTTGTCCCTGAGGACGCCCCCATTCCTAGTAGGTCTTCAACCTGAGGATGTTCTGTATCTCTAATAGGTCTTTATCCTGAAGACGCTCTCCATCCCTAGAACATCTCCATGATTTTATGCCTTAAGTGGTCTCCAGGTTCCAACAAATAGCTCACAATGATCACCCACCCGCTACACTGAAGCAGTATGCCATGACAGTGAAAATATTGGAATCACTGCCCTTTAATTTTCAATTTATATTTGTGAGGCCATCATAAGTAAAGAATAGGAAAACTCATTCCAATGAAATAAACACTAACAGCTAAAGAAAAACGTGTAGTTAGTTCTCACAGGATTCCAGTTTTCAGAAGTTCGGAAACTAGATATTAGTTTCCTTTCCGAACACTCTGGAAGCTGTGAAGGAGAGGAGACCTCAAGCAGAGCCCCCTCTTTGGTGAGAACTGCCCAACTGAATAGAATTGTGTCTTAAGCATTTGATTTGCTAATTGAACTGTTAAGAATACAGTTGGGTCCAAGTAGCCAAGGTAAGTAAATTAGCAACCAGAATAGTTTCAGACTTCAGTCACTGCTCACAGCACATGTCTGGACGAGCATATTCGGGGATGAGAACAGTAAAATAGATAGATAGATAGATAGATAGATAGATAGATAGATAGATAGATAGATACCGGGCGGTGGTGGCACACGCCTTTAATCCCAGCACTTGGGAGGCAGAGGCAGGCGGATTTCTGAGTTCGAGGCCAGCCTGGTCTACAAAGTGAGTTCCAGGACAGCTGGGGCTACACAGAGAAACCCTGTCTTGGAAAAAAAAAAAAAAACATACATACATACATACATACATAAATAAATAAATAAATAAATAAATATGAATGTATGAATGACTGAAATAGCTTTGTGTGTGTCTTCTCTCCTCCTTCCCTGCTTTTGTCTTCCTTTCCTCTACCAAATATCACTAGTAACATGGCCTCTCTCTTCGTATCCAGCTTTAATATGGCCTACGAGGAGTGGTACATTATTTATCACTTCCTCATTCTTCCAAACTTCACTAAGTGACACTCAAGGTTGCAAGTGGCCCGCCCCAGGGATCGAAAAACACCTCGTGTGAAATGACAGTGGGCGGAATAGGGATTTGCATGAACCGAGCGTGAGCGGGCACCAGGTGGTTTTCATTTCGCTTCGCTCAGACACACACCATCGACTCACATGACAAATTCCGTCACGAGCACTAAGGAGGCTTGATCAAAGTGAGGCCGCCGGAGCAAGATAGAGTGTGTTCACAGCAGTACCGGGAGCAGAGTCCTTGCTTGACCCACACCCTCCACTTCCCGCAGACTGGGTATATTGTGTTCATGCCCAGGCTACACAAAAGGCCTGTATTATGCCATTTACAATGATGCCTCCTCGATATTTTTCCTACTAGTAGACGTAGGTCAAGAAACTCAGGAGTGATTAATGAGTCATCAGTTGAGAAGATAAAAAGCGTTCTAGTTGGTCTGTAAAGATCTTTCGCCTCAGTATCTGCCCCATACATTGTTGGTTCGCTGTGCTCGCCAAATGCGAGGCACAGCCTGGCTCCTAAGTCTGATGCTCTGCAAAAGGGAAGGAAAGGAGATTCGGTGAACGAGTTCCACTTAAACATACGTGTTCCGTTGGCCTCAGCAACTCTTAGGACTGAAGAGAAGGGGAGTACAGCTCCACAGGGGGCCAAGCTTCTCTAGAGGAAAAACCTCAGCAGGGGCATCTCCTGGGCTGTCCCCAAGCACATGAAAGGTGTTGGTCAAAGTACCTCAGGAGAAAAGCCTTGTTCTAAGAAGTGATTCCACTGTTCAGTTGCAGCCAAATAAACCTTTTTTTTTTTTTTTTTTTTTTTTTTTTTTTGGCCATTTTCTTGGATTCAACTTGAGGGCCTCTCTGTCTTGTGCAAAGATGAAACTGAGAACCTTTAAAATGGACAGGAAAACAGCTGGAGGCAACCATCTCACAAAGCCACACAGCGGAGGTTAGCAGAGCTGGGGCGAAGAGGGACTTACTGCCTAGGATAAGGGCTTTTGTGGGCAGGCTAAGGAAGAAACACTCCCACTGCAGGGTGGACAGATATCTTGGAAACAGAGAGCTATCCCTTGCCCACCTCCTCCTGTCTTCTGCTCTGTCAGCATTAGAAAGGTTCTATATTTTCAATTAATAACCAGGGCCAAAAAAAAAAAAAAAAAAAAAAAAAAAAAAAAAGAGGCTAATAGTGTGTATCTCTGCATTACCGTAACAGTCCCATAGAGGGGCAGATGCTGGGGCATCTCCTGAGGCATCCCATGCTTCAAAAGGGAGGTTCCTGGGCCCTTAGGTGGGGCCCAGCAGAACACTGAAAGTGTGTTCCTCTGCCTCTCGCTTATAGTGGAGCAGCCAGGGCGCCAAGCCTCTGCGGCCTAAGTATAATAGGAAGTTGTTGGAGTTCAGATGGAGCACCAAAAAGACTGGTGACCCAAACTATAGGCTGGCTATTGGACGAAATACTTTGGAGAGGCTGGCGAATAGAGAAGCCAGAGCCGTGCAGGAGAAGGTTTGGTCAATGCCAGTGCACGAAGTGGTAAATCACTGCATACTGACTTGCGCAATGCAGCACAATGAAGGCTCAGGCTCATGGGCAAAAGTGGACACGCTGGCCCGAACTCCAGCACCAAGCTCGTCACAGGACCTTTGATCAACTCTGCATCTAGTTGTCCTTTCTCCTCATTCTCTGACCAAAAGTGAGACACGCTTTTATAATTTATTGCATGAAGTTTTGCTCGTGGATTTCAAAATTACCTAATGAAGAAGTCCTTACTAATCATTTTTAAAATGTACACTGTGGGGACAGGAGAGCTGCTGACTCGGTGATTTAGGGAGCAGCAGCAGAGCGGTTCCCAGCGTCCACATGGCGGCTCACCGTCATCCTACCTCAAGGTCCAGGGGATGCAATGCCCTCTTCTGTCTTCAACAAGTGCCAGGTACAGATATTATTCATATACATACATGCATGCCAAACATTCATACACATACAATTAAATAAATCTTTAACAGATGCCTTTAAAAGTGTACACCACGAATCAAGTGTCTACTGCAGATTCTCAGCATCCGTCTCTTGTGTTCTGCACTGAAGGGTCTGTGAGTTTTCACAGACACAGCATTACCTACCCCAGTCCCCAAATCCAGAGACAGGCAGAGAATCCGGGAACCAGAGAGGAAAGGGACAGACATTGCTAACACATCCTTTCTGATCTTGACGGAAGCTGTGAGTCATTCTGAGACAATGATAAGGACAAAAGAAACCCAGAGCCACCAGCCATGTAACCACGGACCTGCTAACTCATTCTAGCAGTAGCTAGCACCAAACTTAGGAAGGAAAAAACATTAAATCGCCCATTAGTCAAAATTTCCAGTACCTAGGGCACAAATAAATACTCCTTTCAGATAATCCAATCACACCATTTGCATGTAAACCTTAAATTATCTCTACTTGTTTCTTTCAGAATCAGTAACTTTTTCTTTCTCTTTTTCTTCAGTGGTCTCAACATGTGGTGCAAACTGTCTCATACTTGGTCTTCAGACATTCAGGCTTCCCAGAGCTGGGGTCACCTCAGCTAGCTAGAGAGCCAGCCTGGCATAGAATTCACCCCAGTCCCTAGGAGATCTTCATAGCTCTGTGGGCCACAGTTCTCAAGGTACATTTTTCTGGTTATCAGCCCTTCTTAAGTTTCAGCAAGGCAGTCTTTGCAAACCTGTTCTAACTGTGAAAGTCTTTCACGGGCACAGTATGAATCTCGGTGCAATAAAGAGGAGATGCCAGAAGGAAAAGGAAAAGAGACCATTGAAAAGAGCAGCAGAGGGGATTGTTGACTGGACAGCAGGAAATGAGTAATTTTCAAAACAGTCTTGATTTCACTGACTCCTTACACATCAAACAATCAGTGGTGTGAATATTGTACATTGAAATCTACCAAACAATAGTGTGACCCGAACTCGAACAATGGGAACATAGTCTGTACAACTAAGGACACGCAATTATAAAATGAACATTGGATTTCAATCAGCCAGGCTCTGGTACAGGATTTTCTTCTAGTTTAGGAGGGCCTAGTGCAGACTATAATATGGGTATTCCATTCAGAGGTTGAACCTTATACATCTTATTTTTGTCTTGGACCATTTAAGGCCATTTGTTGAGGTCCTGTATTGCTGCCCTAAATACTGGCCTGCTGCAGAACATTCTCTGATATTCAACTGAACGAATGAGTTGCAATTTCATGCTAAATCCATCCCTTAATTATAGATCTGGAATACATGGAGATTTTAAAGAAACATTTAACTGAGACAGTGCTTTAAAGGTTACATTCTGGACCAAGAAAATGGCTCAGCGGGTAAAGACCAAACAAGTTCAATTGCTGGAACGCACTTGGTGGAAGGGGAGGACCAACTCCCCTACGCTGTCCTCCACCCTCCACAGATGCACCTTGGTGCGTGTATACCACACACACCCCAACATGTGCACACACACCAAACAAATTTAAATTTTCTTTATTTTTTTTCCTGTTTTTGGTTATTCAAGACAGGGTTTCTCTGTGTAACAGCTCTGGCTGTCCTGGAACTCACTTTGTAGATCAGGCTGGCCTGGAACTCAGAGATGGGTCTGCCTCTGCCTCTAGAGTGCTGGGATCAAAGGTATGTGCCACCACCACCACCAGGCAGATTACTTCAAATTAAAAAAAAAAAAAGTACATTTGGACAATATGAGGCCTCATGAAAGATGAATAAATGTTTTAAAACAAGGAAACGAACTCCTCTAATGATCAACTACAGGTTATAGTCAAAATGACACAGTAAGAGAGAAAAGCACCATGAGATTACAAAGTCACCACAGAGACCTACCAAAGGACTCTTCCTCCCTCAGCTCAAAGAGGTGGAGACAGGAAGTGCTGAGCAATCGAGGCAGTGTAGGAAACACGAGACACTGGAACGTTCTGAGCCCAACTATTACCACAGCAGCTAGAGCTGCTAAAATCACTACTGCTGGAGCGCACACCGCCACATTCCTCAGAATTGCTTGAAGATGGCTTAATATTAAAAGAATCAGAACTCACCTCAAAAAACAAAAAACAAAACAATAACAAAAGAATCGAAACTCTCAGGCAAAGCAAGTAAAGTCAGATAAGGACACCATTAAAGATTCCACGGGTCCATAATTGCCGATTCCATATTATCAGTGCAACATTTAAGAGATGACAACCAGGCATTGTAATTACACACACACACACACACACACACACACACACCCCACATACAAACCTGAGCACTAGGGCTAGGAGTTCAGTTCTCTGACAGAGCACTTGCTGGAATATATAAGGCCAAATGGACTAAGTTCAATGCCAGAATAAACATAATAATGAAGCTAATAATGATTAAAAATAATCAGCAGAACTTCAAGGAAGAATACTGAACATTAATGGGCTTAAAAGCTGCCTGTTAATCTAATTGCTTCAGAATACTTTAAAAGTGAACAAGACTTTCCAGAGTTGGCTTTGGCTGTTTATTAATATTTACGTTTCTACATCTGACCTAGTGGGCTAGTAAAAACCCATCTGCCCGAGCGGGCTAGTAAAACCGCCCAGCCTTTGAAAAGATGATGTTTCTTTGTGGTCATTG
Source organism: Apodemus agrarius (assembly GCA_964023405.1). Classification (NCBI taxonomy): domain Eukaryota; kingdom Metazoa; phylum Chordata; class Mammalia; order Rodentia; family Muridae; genus Apodemus; species Apodemus agrarius. The sequence goes on along the minus strand of OZ030021.1, from coordinate 60,116,928 downwards.
CTTCCTTTTGCACATAAAGATTTCCAAAAACAGTTTTCCTCATAAAAGCCAATTCATTGGGTATTTTCCATCTTTCACTGAAAAGAAACACCACATTAGCATCTTCTAGAATGTGTCCCTTTTTTTTTTTTTTTTTTTTTTTTACTAGAAGTCTGCATCGCCTGCCACTGCCACTGGGGTGGGAAAGCTCGCGGTGTTGCACCTTTATGCTGGTGTAAGCTCAGGGTAGCCATAAACACTCTGAAGTAATACAAACCTAAATATTCCTGCTAGGCAAACAGAGCAGTGGAACCGAATTATAATGAGCCAGCAGCTGTCACAATACGACCACAGTAACCAAATCAAAATACCAACGGCTAACCCAGATGAGACTCAAAGGTCATCCCATAAGCCCGCAGCTTTCTTCAGTTCTTCCCAGAATCCTCCACCTAATCCCACAGTAAAATGTTCCGCTGAGCTAGTTTAAAAACAGTGACTTCGGTGGTGAATTATTCACTGGCCTGGTGCAGTCTGACTAAGGACTAGACACAAATACCACAGCTAGGAAACCCAACCACTCAGACTGGAGCACGGCGAAAACTGCAGCAGCTGACCCGGGAGCTACAGGCAACTGTTACAATGTATCACTTTTCGCCGCCCCCTCTCACCAATTTATGAACCTAAGCTCACTGGGCAACAGGCTGGCTCATCCTCCAACAATGTGGTTTCTAACTGAGACTCTGGAACAATAGAAGGAAAATGCATGCTCCCATCCGTCCTTAGATCAAAGAGTTTCAGCCGAAAAATATACTGGCTGCCATTAAAAACTACTCAGACGATAACTTACAAAACGGGTTAATGCCTGGCAAAAGCAAATTTATTGTATTAATATTGGCCAAAACAAAAATTTTAAAAACAGATTACTTCTGAAAATATCTATATTCTTTGTATAAGTTTCTTACCAAGATTTTCATACGATTCTAGACCACGTAAATAATATTAAAGACATGAGACTAAACTCTGTCCTATTAGCATGTTCCAAAAGTTAGCCAGCTGATAGCCTGTGAAGGTTTAAGTAAGCTGGTTCATAAATACAAGAGATAAAGTTACATTAACGTGGCTTGTCGCCTCTATATACAAATCAGTACACTGGAGCACATGTAAGGCAAGTAGGTTATTATTTCCTTAAGGAAGGCAGTAAGTTAGTCAACAGAAAAGCATCAGGTGAGAGAAGTTGTTAATTGGTCTCTCCATCACTCAGAGCCTGTCTCCATAGCAAAACAAACACAAAAGGCCCTTTTTATCAGAAGTTAGCGTCTTGACTAGTTATATGTCCTTCGCCGGGTTTATATAGCTTCATCTAATGAAGCCATACGTACAACAACCACAAATAGACAATAAGGTCTCTCCAAAAGGCAACCTGTAGCCAAGGCAGGTCATTAGTTCTCCTACTGTAACAGGCTTACACAACTGAATGCGGACACTCATGTATATCCAAACCTGCGCCCGTCTATATTTACACTGGGGATGTCACAAGCATGAGACAGGGCATTAGTTTCAGATTAACAAATTGATTTCTAAAGGAAAAGACTGATAAGGTCACTTTAATTCTTATCAGTTATATCTTGCTTGGCCAGAATTTTAAGATAAAGGCACAGAACAGAGGGAGTTGTGTTATTCTGCTACCATGAAGAAATTTTATTTTCTAAAATAAAAAAAAAAATATGGCATTTGTAAAAGATCATTTATATGAATTCTAAAAATTGAAGTTTGTAAAAAAAATTAAAAAATAAGACTTTGTCATAAAGAAGTTTATGGGCAAACATGTTAACAAGTAGTTGTATCCTCTCACTAAAATAGTGGATTGCCTTAAGAAAACAGATCATAACAATGTATTAAAAAAAAAAAGAGGAGAATGAATCCAGTATTTTTTCCTTTCTTTGAAATAAAATCAAACTTCATAAGTAAACAGTTTTATTTTTTTTTTTTAAAGGAATCAGGTCATCTGCAGTTAATAACTCTTTCCCGTAAAATTAGTGTGGCTTATTTCTGTAGCAGACGCCTAATTCAGTCACAGACTTGATTGATTTGACAATAGAGAATCTGCTCCAATAAAGTGGCTGATTTATTTCCAATGCTATAGCTTTTACCCTAATGTGTCATGGCAGAATAAAGTCTTTGAAATATAAAGAAATCCTTTGTAGTTTTAATGGAAACCAGTTAACGCTTCAGGAGTGGACTACTGCCCAGAGATTTCAGTAGAGTCAGAGCTTCTTTTAGATGAGGAAAATGTCCACAAGGGTGCCACATTCGAATATAGGTTAAACCCAAGGAACATTCAGGATTCAACATAACTGTCTTCTAAGAGTTCAACCTGGTGGATAGCAAGGGCTCTTACTTTATCTCTGTTTGCAAATTGCTTGTCTTTAATATTTTGGAAATCATTTTTTTTTTTAAATAAAAAGCATAACACCCAAAAGGCTGGTTGTATGAAGCACTTTCAGCACCCTGGGCAAACTCAAAGAAGATCTTTGTTCACAGAGTCGGGCCCTGAGCTGCCCAAGCCAATCAAGAGAGCATCGGTGCAACAAATCAGAGGGAGCGGAGAGTGGTGAAGGCACCAGCACCCCCGGTTCTTTAAAAAATACCTCCCAATTCTTCTCCAAACTAAAAATGTAAGGCATCTCACACATGTTCCCATGCCTTTCTCTCTCTTTGTGTCCTTTTGCACACTGCACAGTGACCTCTCGCTCTTAGGGTGACTTTCTTGACCCGAGTCTGACACTGCCCCGTTAATGTCAGATAAACCATTTAGCCCAAGCACAATTCTTTTCTGTGCAGAAATCTGCTTGAGGTGGAAAATGTCGCAGTTTGTAAACAAGAAAGAGCCATGTCTCAGACCAGACAGCTTATCTAACAGAGGAGCCTTTGCACTGGGATAGTGGGCAGGGGAGGCGCGCCCACACGGCAGCGGTTCCCAGCACAATGCAGGACTGTACTGGCCTCCAGGACTGGGAGTATAATGGGAATGAAGGCAGGCAGATGAAAGGGAGACGCTGACATGGGTTTTCAGCTTAAACAACGACCAGGCAAAAAGAACCATGTCTACAGTGTCAGCCCACTTCTATTTAAATAGCTTGTATATTTAAAAAACAAAAAAACAACAAAAAAACAAAAACAAAAAAACCCCTAGTTTGGAGAAGTATCGGTCCATGGAGACACATGGAGAAGAGCCACTATTTGAACAAACCACACGCCTTGCTGTGTTCTAAAGCATGAACCCATCAGACTGTTCTTTAAACACGCTCATGAACACACCAAGTTTCTAAACAGGAGTACCTTATGTATTTTAGGTAACATTTTAGTTCATCAGAGAATAATTTTGGACTTTTCTAAATGAAGTTTGTATATTCCTTATATATCACGTCTCAGACTGCCTTCTTAACTTTAGCTCTATCATATACAGTCAGGTTTAAAAAAAAAAAAAAATGAACCGAGAAGCAAAAACAGCAATCTTAAAAGCACAACTATTGACACCAAAGACTTGAAACTTGTCCTATAAAATCCAAATTACCAAATCCCCTGTCACAAGTTTCCACACATCTTGAATTAGCTGCGGCTTGATTTATTTTTCACCAATAATTAAAAAGAGCTAGGGACTCCTGCTTTAGTTAAAAAGTAAGACTTCAGCATCAACTTCCCCATCTTGGAAGTCAAAAAGAAGCTACCAATAACAAGCACCTAGATCAAATAGCATTCCGTGGTACTCAGAGAAGACACTCAAAGGAATAAGCTAGATGTTATCCATTAAAAACAACTTTGTGTTAAGTACCTGATTGGATGGCAATTAAAAAAACCCCTGAGATTAAAGGACCATCAACACCTTAAGTAACTGGCATGGCTTCCAAAATCAGGACACGCTTGAAACGCATTTGCAATCACAATTTCAGAAGGACATAATTATTGCTCAGTATTTTCCTTTGAGAATGGTCCAACAGCCTGTGTCCATGAAATTGAACTTCATTTATTGATAGATTTGCAATAGAACTTGGCCAGTCTGAAAGACTTCCTAATATTGTGAAGAACTCACATTTACTAGAACAAAGATCATTGTCTCCAATCAAAAGGAAGGAGCTGGCCACTGGGACCTTTTAAGCCATTATGGATAATCCTTTCATTGCTAGGGTTACTGCTGTTAAGCAAACATCCAGACTGAAGAGTCAAAGGCAGAGGAATATGCTCGCTCGCTCGCTCGGGAAGCCAGGGGATAGGGCGCAGCCAACATCTGCAAACAGACTCCAACTACAGGCAGCTAGACAGCTTTTGCAAAGTGAATAGAATTAGGTCTAGCTAAATGGGCAGCATTAAGTCCCAGCCCTGGCAAAAAAATACAACCAGAATGTACAATTCGCCTTGAAGGAGGAGTTACTCTGACTATATATATAGTCTTTGTTACTCACAAAGCCAAATATTTTATCACAAATATTCCTTGCTGTGTCCAGAGGAAAACACTTACTGTTAAAAGACACTTCACGTCTAAGAAAGACAAAAGTGTGCATAGATACATAGTATCGTCAAAAGCTTGATACTTTGTTGTGTTAATAGAACAACACTCACAGCAATTTTATTGTTATTTACTTATGAATGGTATTTCTATCCTTTAGGAACACTAGAGTAAACTGACTTACTACCCCTGCTCTTAAAGGCTGTATGTTTATCTAAGGCACATTTATCTTCCATTGGAAAAACATAAGCTTTCCAAAAGTATATGTCGACATAAAACTTTTCTTACTTTGTATTCTGGAATTGACAAAAGGTGGAGAGAGATTGTCATGTGACCCGAGATCCCTGCTAGTCATGTGGTCATAGGGAGTCCCATCTCCATAGTTCTGTAAATAAAACGACAAAGTAAGTTACATTTAAAAATATACACATAAATACATTTCAATACTGAAACCTCTCTTACTGAAAGAAACTAGGGTTGGTTATCATATACCCTGTGAAATCTCACTGTAGGAGCCCAAACCTTCATAAGAAGAGTAAGTTAGAGAGAGCTCCTCAATCCACAGAATTCAAATATTTCCCATAGTGTTAGCTGTGAAATGTTGATGCAAAGATATTGCATGAAATTTTTGATGTGGCTAAATGAAATACTACATCAAAAACATCACCTATGAAGTAAACTGCATACAACAAAAATTCTTTCTCAAAACCTAACCTACGTCAAAGCAGGCAGAACTGATTCATGTCCTGCAGTGATTGGCCTCTTGTAAAAGCAATATGGAGCTGTTTAAGCAACATTTAGCTTACAATATTACAGTTTCAATGTTTTATTTTAGCTACTGTTGCAGCTGCAAAATGAATGGCTCATTATATTAGTAATTAGCACATACAAATGTGAAAAATATCATACTTGAACTAGGAACGAACATCAAAGCTTCATTACAGGGCCTGTGAGACAGTGCAGAGGTGCTTGCTGTACTCACAGGAAGACACGTTAATTTGTAACTAGATGTCATACTTTCAAGACCCGCCCAGGCATTGTATACTGCTGGTTATTATTTATGAAATCTCCTCATCAAAGATAGTGGACTACAAACTTAAAATGGATCATCCAACTTAATATGTTGGCACAGTGGAGAAGATGATACCACCACTGATGATGAGAAGAGAGACACAGCAAAGTCCCTTATACGGGGGGCTACAAACATCTGTCCTGTGAAACTCCCTGGATTGGGGAGAGGTAACATATTTACTCAAATCATCCACTGAATAAGTGTTAGATATACTGATATATTCGTGTATATTCGTGTGTGTGTGTGTGTGTGTGTGTGTGTGTGTGTGTGTGTGCACCTGTGTACTGGTGTGGGAGAGTGGATATATTTGCTTGCGTGGGTGGTACATGTTCCTGGAAGTGGGAAGTCAAAGTCAGGTATCAAATGTACAGCTTGGGTTAGCTTAACTAGACAGCGGACCCCTGGTGCTGGGATTTTAAGTGCACACTACCATCCCTGGATTGTTTTTTTCTTAACAACACACTATGGGAAAACAAAATAAATAAAAAAATAAATAAATAAACCAAAACCTTAGTCCTTAATGATTGTACGTAAACTCTGCCGCCTGACCTATTTCCCTGGTCCTAACAATGTACTTCTTTTCTCTTAATTATACTTAGTGTTTGAATGTGTGTTGTGGGTGGCCATGTCATACATGTGTGCCGCAGCCTATGCAAATCAAAGGACGACTTAGAGTCAGTTCTCTTCTCGCTCTACCCTGTAGGTCCTAGGGATCAAGTTGTCAAACATAGCGGTAAGTGAGTGCCTTTGCCCATTGAGCTGTCCCGTGGGCCTTTTATCTTAATTTAAAAAAAAAAAAAATCACAGTTTCTGGAAAGTAAGCTTAAAAGTAAGTCGACAAGACTCTAAATGGGCTTGGCTTGCCAAAATTCAACTGAAAGTATGCTCTATATTAGACTAGATACACACCGTAAGAGATTTTAAGTTTTAAAGGTAACCCAATGGCAGGAAATCAACAGTGAGACGTTAACGACAAGAATTGAGCTCAGTATTTACAGGGATGTCCAAAGAACGTGCAACTGTCCATAGGGAGTAGAGCCTAAAGTAGCCTGAGAACACAGGACGAAGGAGAGACGTTCTGCCATCCCTGCTTGCTGTCAAGGGATTGGATTTATTTGTGCAAGTGCAGGCTGTAACTTGAGGAGGAGGAAAGATTTCCTCAGCCCATCCATATAATGCATTAGAATGTCAAGCGGGCAGCTGCTCCAGGCTCAAAAGAGTTCCTCGTGGGCTTAGAGATCCCGCTCTACTCTGAGGACTGGCGTGGGACCGGCATGGGGCTCCCGGGGCCAAGGACAGGTGCAAAGTGTTAAGTATGACTGGCTAAAATAGCCTTGGGGGCAGCTTGGTGGGCCACCTCTGGCTCCAGTGACAGCAAAGGGACAGGAACACTTACTGTACGATGTCCCCTCCCAGCCGACTGCGCCAGCTATAGAAGCAGGAAGAGGGTCATTCATTTTAACATGTTAGGTCACATGGCCATAAAGTAATGCATGCTTACTGTGCAAATCATACTAAAAGCTAGAATGTCAGTGTGTTACTCGGGAGTCTACTCATGCCGACGTGTGAAGGACAAATTACGATTTATCTAAATAAACTTGGTCTGAATGCAACAAAGGACATTCTGTCAGACTTGACCACGGGCTGGCAAAGGTAAAGGCACGGGTTTGAGAAAAGGTTTCTCTTCAGGTTAGCACCAAAGCAACAGGTATAAACTCAGGTGTGGTAACCAATGAAAGCAAAGAATCCCAGAAAGTTGGCTGTCACTAAACTGACGGTGCATAGAGATCTGGGTGTAGGTTTGCGTGTGCGTGCCTGTGGGTGTGTGCATGCGTATGTGTGCACATGTGTGTGCATACGAGTACGTGCACTTAAGCATGCACCCTTGTGTGTACATTCGCGATGCACGTGAGATGCTTAGTCAGTTTACATATGTGCCATGTCTGCTTGCAGGGAGAAAAGATTAGATATACTTACCCTGGATGGGCTCGGATGGCCTCCAGTCCCCCAGGACCCTGAGCTACTTCTGTCTTCTACATCTAGGGACAAGAGAGAAGTTCTTTAGGCTTTCTTGCAATAATTCTTTCTTTTTGTATATGCACTTTTAAATTAATGTTTCAAATTAATCTCCTGTTGCCTTTAATTAAGAACCAGGCACAGGGCTACCATGATGACAGTGGCTCCTGACCCATCGACTTAAATTAACTAATTTAAATTCACAGCAGAAGTGGACTGGACCCTCAGGAGCCAGAGGTATGCACGTGAAAATTGCTTCTAGCCTCCACAGCATTTGAGGGCCTCCTTTGTGAAAGACGGGAAACTGGGCTTAAAGTTTTATTAAAAATCTTTTGGACAAAAACAAACTTAAAAGTACAGGAACACAATTTTAATCCGAGAGTAAAGGCAAGCTGAAGTGAATACCCACACTGACACGTTCAACATCGCTGCCAGCACACGACTGGAGACTGTTTGTTCTCTGGCCAAGTTTATTACAGCAGACAACAGAATGAGGGAACTCAGTGGTTTGCTCCCACCAGCACAGTGTGGAGATATTTGGGCTTTTGTAAAGGTTGTGGAAACACCTTCTGTTTCTAACAAAACCAAAAAAGAAAAAAAAAAACAAAACAAAACAAGCAAAATCCCAGGATTTTCCATATAGCCTAGACCACCACCATCATCGTCATTGTCATCAGCATCGGCATCAGTATCACCACTTAGAATTTAATAGAATGCATTTGATTGTATTCACCCTTTCCGAGAATGTTCACACATCTACCTCTTTCCTCTACCCATCCAACTTTGTGTCCTATTTCCTTGTTAATCCTTAAAGACTAGTTTTTGCTGCCCAAATATTCTTTGATGTATGGCCTTCCACTGCAGGGTAAATTATCATCCTGGCATCTGTTATGTGGAAATTAAAATTGCTATTGGATTATAAGACAATATTTTATTTTCATAAATAATACCCGAAGAGACGACAGTCAGTGACCAAGAAGGTGGGACTCAAAAAATTCTCTTCCTACACAGTTCTAATGCCAGTTAGGGTAAGGAATGGTCCATCAGGGGTATTGTGGGCCACACTACTGAAGAGAACCAGGCAGAGCCAGAAGTCATCATTCCAGCTGCTTTAAACAGCATGGTGTTCTAAGGATCATGTTATATTTGGAGATGGCCTTGAGAATTTTGATAAAAGGCTCATTATGAGCATGTAAACTTTCCCCATTGTGTGTGTGTGTGTGTGTGTGTGTGTGTGTGTGTGTGTGTGTACTGGTTGATGACAGAAAGTCATCACAAACATCCCCTGACAGAATCGGAGGAGGGTGTGAAGCCCTGACTCAGGAGACATAATCCCATGTATTGACTCTCCTCACATCTCCCTGATCCTGTTTATTCTCATAATGGTCTACTGACATTCCTTTTATCACTGCTAGTTTATTATCAGCAGAAAGGATCACAGTATAATTAATTGGCTTATTTTTGGGTACAGAGGAGCACATGGTGTTATAGGATATCTTAAGAGATGGGATAGCAACAGCAACTAACTTACTGCTAATAAACTTGAATTTCCAACCTCCCTCCATCTCTCTGTGTCCCTAGCATGCTGGCCCTACTCTCTCTCCCTCCTTCTGCCTTCCCAACCCCCGCCCTTTCTCTCTCTTAGCCATAATTTCTCAATTCCTCTTGGTTGGTATTCCAGAAAACAAGAAACTGCAGGTGGATGTCCCCAGTGGACAGTTACTCAGTGCATAGCATGCTGAAGGCACTGAGAAAAGCTCAGGAGACTGCACGGAGCCTGCAAACAAGGCGTAAAACCTTCCCCGAGCCTGGTGAACAAGCCAGCGCGCTGCCCCATCCGAGCTGTAGGTCACCGAGAAGCCGCTTACAGCCTCGGGGATTTTCACATGAGTGAGTTTGGTATCCCGAATGGGTCTCTTAATTCGTAAATAAAACACAAATAATTTTAGGAGGGAAATGCAACAAAGGGAAGCCTCCTCATTCACTGCAGATTTCTGAACATTTGGGTGGTACAACCTGACTTGAAAAAAACAACAACAAAAAACAAACAAACAAACAAACAAACAAACAAACAAAAACCAGCCAACTTGGATCAATGGAAGACCCTGTCCTTAAATTTGCCCCAAAGACAAGAGAGGAATAGATTTGGTTTTCTCTATCTGCCATAGACTCCATATTATTTGGACCTGTCTATCTTTCAATTTCGGGGTGGGGAAGAATTTTGAACATAGTAGACCAGCAAGGGCCAAGTGGACCATACAGCTCTGCCAGAGAGTCTCCATTGAGAGCTATTTTGCCACCAAAGGACATTGGTAAGTTCCATGGGCGTTTTTGGTTATCACAGGTTAGTCTGGAGGTCAGGAACATTTCTAAGCTTCCTACAAAGGCATAGAGCAGCCCGCCACAGTCACAAATGAATGTTCTGGCCACCACCTCCCACGTACGGACTGCACTGAGGTACAGCCACGGCAGGCCAGGGAAGAAAGAGAAGGAGTTGGAGAAAAAAAACTGTGGTGGAACTTGACTTATAACTAAGAAGTCTTTCCTCAATACAGCATGTCTGTGGCTTTGAACCCAGACTTGAGCTGCCCTGGTTCAGCAGACCTTTATGTGTATCTTCTGTCCACCAAATAAAGGGGGGTGGGGGGAATGATGGTCAACCCGGCAGACTGCTAATTAGCAGGCAGATAAAACACATCAAAACTTGAGTATTCCCAACTGGGCAATTTCAAAAGCGAGCAAGCCACTAATTAAAAAATGCTGGAAGTCGAGCTTTTTCAAAACAGGTTAAATACTGGCTGGGTTCCTCCACAGAGAGCTCCCCACCCAATCAGCTCTGACTGCTCTTTTCCCCATCCTTCCTGTCCTCCTCATTTCCGGGCCTCATGCTGCCTGCCTTCCGTTCAGTTTCTGCTCTTTTACTGCTCTCTTTTGAACAGGATCTTCCCTCCCTTGGATGCAGACAAATCACCAGCTCTCCCAAACTCAATACACAGGACCACCCGATGAATCGTAATTATATTTTATCGAGGGGTGGGGGAGAATCTATATAAACAGGTCTGCAGTCATCTGCAGCAAAAATGAAAGTTGGTTGTGGCAATTCACGATTCAGGTAAACACGCTACCTCCAGACATCTGTTTACACCTTCTCTGCCCTGAGCTTCATCAGACCTGCTAGTTACGTGAACTTTCCCCGATACCTAGTCCAGAGCATCTCATCTCCGCGCCCACCCACCTCCATCTGAATCATTTGGCACGATCACTTCAAAGCCATCTCCTTAGGCTGCATCACACGCACTACTGAGCCTGGAGCTCACCAGTGAGGCAAAGGCAACCGTGTTTATCACAAGGTCCCCAGGTCCTTTTCAAGCACATCACAGAGTGTGAGAATTGCAAGACTATGCAGCTAGAACCAGAAGACAAATCCCTCCCACACCACTGGGCACCGCCCCCTCCATGGGGCCCCTTACACTCTGTTCTACCAGAGGACTCCCAGAACCCACATCAGAAAGCTTACAACTTTCACTGTCACTCCAATTCCAGAGTATCTGACATCCCTCTGAGCTCCTCATGCATTCAAACATGCGAGCGAGCGAGACACACACACACACACACACACACACACACACTTTTTTAAAAGCACAAATGAACAGTCCACTAACAAAAAATAAAAATAGAAAAGGCTCTGCCTCCACATTCAGTTCATGTTCCTGTCTCAACTGCATCCCAATGGTACTTGCGAGAATCACTTTGTGTGAACCCTGCACATGATCTATGCTTGCCCACCAGTCATCCCCTGGAAGACACTGTAGAGCCTCTGACGTCTGATGTCCCCATGACTTTTTCCTATTACTCCCTGTGCATAGAAGGGGTGCCCAAACTTTCACTGTGTAATATAGCACAGTGACTGACATCTACAAAGTCTTAATACTTATAAAGCAAAACAAAAGGGGGTTCCTTTATTTACTTATTTATTTATTCATTTATTTAAGAAAGGGTCTTACTAACTGTCCCAGAATTCACTATGTAGACCAGGCTAGCTAGCATCAGATCATAGAGTTCCACCTGCTTCTGCCTCCCAAGTGCTGGGATTAAAGCCATGAGCTACCACACCCTGCTCAAACCTCAACGCTTTCAAATAAGTTTATAGTTTTGTGCAAACTTTATAGCTATCTCTGGCCACATGTGCCCTGAAGACCATGGGGTGGAAATCGCTTAACTCTTCCTCCCCTCTGAGAGAGTAAACCTACAGAGGTGAGCAGCCATGCGCCCACCTCTCAGCTAAGTAAGGCTTAGGCTGGCGAGTTACGGAACAGTTAGGGAACAGAAGCAGTAAGACAATACGCCAGGATCAAGGTTCAGTCAGTACGCTCAACAAGCACCCCAGGGGTATGAATTTTCCAATTGGACACCACTTAGAATGTTCCCTCTAGTGCCTCAGATGAAGTGGATGTATTTAATACACATGTTCTACCCACTGCTGTATCCACAGAACATTAGAGAATGATATTCGATATTAAGTAAATTAAACAAACATTTGGATGAATAAAGCCAATGCGTAGTATGTTTGCTTGAGGTACCCGGATATGTTAGGAGCTATTATATTGGCAAAGATTTAAAAAGATATTTTAATGTAATTATCAGAATAAGAGAATTTGTTTGGAAGAAACAAAATTAACGGTTTTAATTTGATGGAAAATTCAAGTCTTCCCAACGGAGGTCAGAATACAAAGGACCAAACTCACTTTACTTATAAAAACCATGGCATTGCTGAGGCTAGTTTGATATTACAGTTCATTAGACAGACATTTCTTCTACAAATAACCCTGTGGATATATGCACACACCATTCCAGGCTGTGATGAGTACATCTAATACATACCTTATAGCAAAGGAGCCTGCATAACTACCTTTTAATTCCTTGTATGGTGCAGAGCAGAGGGTGGGCTCATTAGCTCCTTACTAAATCAAACAAGCAGGAAGTGAGAAAGGAGACCTTTTTTTTTATAGCAAGTGTTTACATCTTGATGAGGAGACAAACCAACACAAGGAGGAACTAAGGCAGCACAGTAACAAAAGAGAACCCCCTGGGATGAGGAGGACTGAAGACTCAGGTCCTGCCACATCCTTGTGGTACAAATGACCAGCCACCACTTCACCGTGGGCACGAAGGGACCACAATGCCATGGGCAGAAAGACTGATACAAAAACACCCGGAAGATGGAAGAAATCACACCTTCAACTGTTACAATGAGCTCAATTGCCCGAGTTTTTTTCTGATATTAATCCAAAGTAGGATGGCCGTGGCCACTTTCACAGATGTGCCGGTTGCTCTGAAAATCAAGGCGCTGGGGAACTCTCAACTCACTTGGTTAGTTCTGTGGACTTATGCTAGGATGTCTGACCCTTCACTGGCAAATTCCAAAAGTTAACCTGAGCAGAACGTGACCACCAGTTGTCGCTGAGAGGGAGGAGTGACGGACGGGATTTGCACCCGCTGTGGTTTTCCATTCACTGTTCTTCCACACTTGATTATGTAGATCTCACTTGTGGACAACTAGGCTGAAACCATCAAGGAATCTGGACAAAGCCTGAAACACGGTGCTGAGAGTTGGGGAGCAGTCTGGGATCTGAACAGGGGCTCTGCTGTGCCCATCGGCATAGTCCAAATAAGTCACTGGCCTCTCTGAACTTATTTTTGTGAACCATGAAATAAGCGAGTTCGATTTCCATTCTTGGAAATAGGGCAGGCTAGTAAATTTGGACAACTCACCCACAGAAGACTAAAAATGATGGATCACAGGTTTTTTTTTTTTTTTCTTTTACATCTTCTTTAAAATACTAATGAGCTGACAAGATATGAAACTTCCATCAAGCCAAAATCAAAGGAAAACTGGAATCCAGGGCACAGGAAGACATTTCTACCTTGAGAACACGGGCCAGTTTAGAAAATTTTGTGTTGTTTTGTTTTGTTAAAAAGGGTTTCTCTATCTAGTCCTGGTTGTCCTGGAACTCATCCTGTAGACTAGGCTGGCCTTGAACTCACAGATCAGCTAGCCTCTGCCTCCTGAGTCCTGGGAATAAAGGCATGAGCCACCTTGCCTGGACACTTTAGAAAATTTAATGGTGTCTTGAAACAAAGAGATCAGAAGAGATCTCCCCCACTGGGAGATAGATGAAAGGTAGTATTTGAAAGCTTAAGGAGAAACCTTTATGGTAAATGGTTAATTTACAATTGTTAGACATTAGGGGAAGTATTACCCCCAGAACAAATTCTCAGCACCAAATCCCTACTGTGAGTGCCTCCTCTGGTCAAGGCCTCTAGAGCTGAAGTTTTGCAAACCACTTGAAAACTGTGACTTCCAGATATCAGAGTCTCTTTTATGATTCCTGGACTTTTGCTAAACAGACCTGAGACTCTTGCGGTATCACTGGGAGAGCATAGAGTCACGAGATACGGGGGTCACACCAATGCCACTTTCTCCTTGAAGCTCTAAGGCTTTATCATAAGCAAGAATTCCAAAGGCATTAGGTGTGCTCCTTGGCTCCAGTTAGCTTTAAAATATTCCCTTTATGTCTTATAACCAAGTCATCTCTCTGCCTGTAACATATAAATGAAGGGCTGTCAAAGGTTGTGCTAGGTGACCATAGATCTGTGTAAAGAAGACAGACTCTCAACATTACAAAGGCATATTCCTAACATGGATGACAGCCAAATGGATGTGTTAGTTATCTGCAGAGCTGGAAATTAGTTCTTTCCATACTTCGAGCCTAGAACACACTCAATATCCAAGAACACAGAGCACCCTAAAATCACAGAAAAAGTGACACTGTGAGTCACTCAAATGCCTGCTCGCAGGGAGCTGTACTGAAAACTTCCACATCGTCAGAACACGTGCAGAGGCTAAGGATGGTAAATTCCTCTGAGGAAGATAATCTTTCAGAGATAGGTTAGCATCTCTACCGTCTTGAGACCTTTCTGCAACAACAGGGACTGTTAAGTACCCTCCACAGGACATCTGTGGCTCCTACTAGTTCCCTAGTCCAGGAAGAACCCTTGGCTGAGCCCTCCCCACAAACTGAGATGGCATATGCTCTCCATCAGTGCCAGATGAATTTAGAGTTCAAAATATTTCATCAGCAAAGACCGTGTTGAGGACGTGCACATTTTCATTAGCACCCAGCACAATAAGAGCTCTAAGAGGAGCGATTTGAAGTCACATTTGATGACTAGTGCCCACATGGGAAGAGGTGAGGAGCTCCTAATACTGATAGACCATGCCAGCACAACCACGGATGCTGCTGTTCTCTATTAGAAGCAAGGCGTGATGCGGGAATCTGTGCAGGGATGAGCGCTGAGGAGTAACCTCTCCAGCACTTACCAAGGCCAAGCAAGGAAAGGACAAGATGGTGGCACTTGCCACACACCCTCTAAGGGGCAATCGGTTCAGATCACCACTATCAGCTCCGGCTTCTTCAGAGCCTTCCATATCAGATCTGAAACTGGAAAGGAGGGTGTGTCTGTGTCTGTGTGTGTGTGTGTGTGTGTGTGTGTAAGTGTGTGTGTGTGTGTGTGTGTGTGTAAGTGTGTAAGTGTGCAGACGTGGGTGTGAAAGTAAATTGCAGCTACTAGCAAAAACACAGAATAGAAAATAACTATTTTGGACCAGAAACACTGCAATGCTTTTAGCCTTTGTTAATGTCAGTTAGTATGTCTTTTAACCATAAATAAATAAATAAATAAATAAATAAATAAATGGCAATGTTATTTTTCTCTGAGTTTATAATGAGCTCCTTTATCAAAGTTAGTATTGAACCATCTCAGGCATATAGAATGGAGTAAGTTTCACTATATTTGTATATGCGTATGAATATATATGGGTATATATGTGTATACTTACATACTATACACATATGAATCAGGGGAAATTTTTTCACAAATTCAGGTGACAGCGAAATAACAAAAGAATCACAAAATTATCATGGTGAAAATATGTCAGTGGTGTGACTGGGTCTAAACTCTGCAAGCTTGTTTAAAATGCAAGGTAGACAGTTAAACTGCGAAATCAGGACACAAGTCACCTGCAAGTTTTACTGGGTAGTAATCCCTATAATTTGGAGTTCCCTAATAAAATGTCTTGGAGAATACTCTGGTTCTCCTAATCTGTTGGAGATGCAGAGAGACGAGTTGCCAGGATGGACCCAGGTAGCTTTTGAAATGCTTGGGATGATGGAGACTTCGCCTGAAGTCTTGCTCCCCTGAGCAAGAGGTCAGAGACCACAGAGGCAGTGACTGAAGTAATGTAAAATCATAGATCGTGGGCCTAAAAATCCAAGTCTCCGCAAACATCACTGTAGGAGACTCACAGCATCAAACCAGGTGGCAGTGACAGCCAGAGGTCAGCTGTGGTACCTGAAGCTGGAGGGCGGAGGCTAGCCAAGGATCTCATCGCACATGGACACCTCAAAGGATCCAAGCTAAAGGTGAAGCTCTCACGGGCAAGTTCCTTCAGCAGCGTGAGAATCACCCGGTGAACGCTTCGGGAACATAAAATCTCAAACGGAGGAACAATTCACAAATGAGCTTCATTGCTTAACAGAGCACGTTGTGATTCCATGGCCTTGAACATGTACCTTTGCATGCGTGTTTTGAAAGTCATACGTGAAATACTTGTGGTACAAAACCAAGGGATACACACAGCTATGGAAGACGCCTCCTTCCTCAAGGATTGATGCTTTGTGTTCCAGGAGGAAGGGAAGGAGAACCAGTTGAAGGGCAAGACAGTTCTGTCTTTTCTCTGTTTGGTCCATTTGCCTCAGCTCCCTGGAGTGCCATTAGTGAGTCGGAGAAGAGGGGCCGCTTTAATTGAAAGGTTAGCAAGGCTCTACTTGCTCTGTATAACCACAGTGGTCACCAACTTCTCCAAAAGAGATTTTTATTCTATTTCTTACTTTTTCCTTCTAGTTCCCTTTTGGCAAAATAATGATGATGGTGGTGGTGGTGGAAGAGGAGAAGGAGGAGAAGTGGAAGAACAAAAAGAAGGAGGAGCAGACCTCCCATTTCTTGTACTCTCATCTCTTCTTGTTCTCTATTCCAGATACTTCTCTGGTATTGGTAAAGCCAACACTTCTCAGCATTTAGAAATCCAGATTTTTTTTTTTTTGGCTTTTTTTCGAGATAGGGTTTCTCTGTGTGGCCCTGGCTGTACTAGAACTCACTTTATAGACCAGGCTGGCCTCAAACTCAGAAATCCGCCTACCTCTGCCTCCCAAGTGCTGGGATTAAAGGCGTGCGCCACCACTGCCCGGCTGAAATCCAGCTTTCTAACAGTTACATATGTATCAAATAATCAACACACACACACACACACACACACACACACACACACACACTTGACAGTTCTACCTGAATCTCTGAATCTTTATCCTTCCACCTATGTTCCCTGACACAGCCTATGACCTGCCAAAGGCAGGCGACCAATCCTGAATGTCTACAGGGTCAAGTCTCAGTTTTAGGCCAGTTTTAGGCCAGTTTCCTCTGTATTTAGGCTCAAACGTGCAAACCACACTATATTACTCTGCAAAACATCAATGAGGAAGCTTAATTAAGTAACACTGACAGATAAATCCATTTCTTGCAGAGTAATCAAATCAAAGCAGGTTGACATAACGCAGGGACTTAATACAGTTATTCCCTTGTAATTGGAAAAAGGCCCTTTACTCCTCATTAAAGCAATCTTCTGGGCATCGGCAAAATAAGAAGGCTCGGAGCTTTAATACTGCCCTATAAAAGTCTCAAGGTGCAGAACCCTTCGGCAAACAAGGCAGATTATCTAACTCCTTGATCAAGACGGAACACACAGTTCCTACCGACTGCAACTACTCTTTATGGATGTTACAATTAAAAAGGGATAAATCGGCCTCAACCCCGTGTGCACTGGGAAGCTGCGTAAACTGTTGACACTTTTATAAATCTACCTCCATGCGTATTTGAAATCCCTCAAAAACAAATCTGAAACACTTGACTTACGGGAGACTGAGGGGCCGAGGTGCAGGCCAGGTCTCTCCACACCTTACTCTGTGTCCTCAGCTGCCTAGACACAATCTCATTCTTATCCATACATAACTTTATTCATCAGAATTAGGAAAACATAGGAAATGAATCCATGCAGTATCTGTGGTTTATCCAAATATACTTACCTAGTCAAATGTATGCTGCCCTGACTAGGCCAAAATCCAGGAAGAGTTTAACACTATGCTTGCTATCTTGTTCAAATCCCCAAATTATACAATTTTCGGGCATTTATTTAAATTTCGAAGATCCTGTTGTTTGTCTATTAGCCACTAACCAATCACAAGACGGTTTTAGTAAAGTAACCTATGATATAAACACTATTGGTTCTTACACTATTGATTGGCCAGGGAACTACCCTAATGATCATCATTAAAAATGACAGCTACTCTGACTTCAGCTTCAACTTCAGCTGGTATTGACCAATAAAAGTTCAAAGGTTGAAGACTAAGAGAAAATGTCTTAAAATCCCCCAATGCTCTCTAAAGTTCCTGGTTCGAAAGGGTTTTAACTATAGTACAGTATAAGTTATAGAATATGTTGCTTGTGAATAATCTGCCAGTAGGGATGTAGTGATATTATTTACTTCTTCAGTCCCTTTATGCGGATATCCTCAGGACAGATCAGTGCAGTTATCAAAATTAGGAAGTTTAATAGTGATACTTTTACCCAACTCATAATTCACATTCCAAATCGGTACCACCCATGCCTATGGGGAAGAGTAAGTTAAAAGATCATACAAGGTATTTAAATGCTTTGTCTCTTATCTATTTTGATTGGAAGTAGCTCCTTGGTGCTTCTCTAAATGATATGGAACTTGAGAATAAGTCAGTTTCAGATGCTGTTCCCTCACAATTATATGCAGGTGAATATAGAACTAAAGAGGAAACCCTGCATGTCCCTAGGCAAAGCATCCCAGGAAAGAGTCCCGGGAAACACAGTGGCCAGCGGCCGGATTTTCAAGTGTTCAGCTGATAATACTTGTCATCTGGCTAAGGTTCCTTGCAGACTCTACTTTGTAATTCGTATTCCTGTGCTCCATTCACTAGCAGTTGATGAAGAAACCTTTTAAGACCATTAGAACCAATTTTAGTTGCATGCTCGTTGGAAACACGGCAAGTGAAAATACAGTAGGTAAAACCTGAAATCCCCCCTCTGCCCCCCCCATGTCCTTATCTCCACTCTTATTCTAAAATGGCTTCCAAGTGAAGCCTAGCAGATCTCTGATCTGAGATCCAATAAAAGCAATCAAAGAAATCTAAACTCCATGTGATTTAATTGGAAGATTTCTTCAGTAGTTTCCTTATATGGCAGTGGTAGACCCCTGTGAGCGATAGTATTCCTGTGTCCTAGGTCAGGGAGAGGAGCACAGGGAAAAGAATACAGTAAGTGTATCTGCTCTATAAACTAGGAGAGAATTTTGCCAACACAGAGATAAGACTGAGCAAACCACTTGGGAACCAAGCCAATAGATAAGAGCGTGCTCATGCCTCTGCTCTGGGGCCAGGCTATCACCATCTGGGCCTTTGCTCCAAGTCACACCCTCTCTAGACCTACCTGCCACAAAGGTGACACATTCCACTGTATAGACAACAAGCACAAATCAGGTGTGACACTGAAAGATCTAGTAGAACTGTCATAGGCTGGCAAAAATAAGACAGAAATGTCTAAAGTTTTAGTGGTGAATGGATAGACTGAGACTTAAAATGAATATTTTCTTAGATTTTTATTTGTGAGCCTAGCCTCTAAAGGCTGAGCCAATAACCCTTTGATCTACAGCAGTGACCTGACTACATGATATTCTACCGTGACAGTGGCACGAAGTGGTGAGAGCAATAGATCATTATCCCATTGGACTTAAGGCCCACTCCATGAAATGAATCCTAGACCTGATACCGCTTGGGTAGTCAAGAACCAGAGAGTAGATAGGCCATGGATCTAGGCAAAACCAAACACTAGGATTCTGTTAAAACAACAAAATGACTTCTATCAACATTCTGCTATGCCCATCAGGGCAGCTTCATCCTGTGTTAAATAGGAACTAATGCAGAGACCCACAGCTAGACACTAAGCAGAGAAGAAGAGACCATGGAGCACTACAGGAGATGTTTTCATCAAGTTCCTCCCCTAGGTAAACTCTACAGAAGAGGAGGTAGAAAGAGGATAAGAGCCCATGGAGAGTGGAAGACACCAAGGCCTTCCAGACACCACAGCATTGATGCAGGAGTGAACCTGGAGGCTGAGGCAGCAAGCACAGGGCCAGATGGGGTCCCGGGACTGAGAGGAAGTGGACACAAGCCCTCATTCCCAACCCACAACCACTCACAAAAGAACATGTAATCCTATCCCATGGAGTCTCGCTGGTTTTACAAACAATACTTAAAGGCAGCCATGCTGGAGATGGTTTTGTTTTCTTTTGTCTAATAATGCTTTATTTGAACATTTGGGTTTTTTTTTTTACCTTACTGGTTTTTCTTTTATATATTATGGTTTCTGATTTTGCTTTTATGGTATGTGTGTGTGTGTGTGTGTGTGTGTGTGTGTGTGTGTGTCCGTCTGTCAGTGTCTACGTATTTGTTTTTCCTGCTTTTGCGGTTGCTTTTGTTTGTTTGTTAGGCTGGTTGGTCTGTTTTGTTTTATCCTGGCTTGGTTTTTTATTTGCCTGTTTGTTTTCCAAAGAGAGAATGGTGTTGAGTCAGATGGACCGAAGGTGGGGAAGATCTGGGAGGAGTCAATGAGAGAGGGGAAATGTTATAAAGCATGAAAAGAAATTGTTTTCTATTTAAAAAGAAAAGGAAAATATTTCCATAACTTCAAGGGGTGGTGTACAAATGAATTGGATACTGAATATGAGGAGCAGCACAGCATGGCCCCTGAGAAATGTGACAGGAAGTGTGGCCATCACTGTCACTTATTTTTTAGGACAGGACAAGTTGACTTCTTATAGAAGATATAAAGTAGAAATAATCCCTTTAGCCTTTGGATAACACCCAGGCCTTCCCATAATTCGAAGAGCGCTGATGGAGTTCAGCCTGCAGTACAGAAAGCTGAGAGCAGGTTCCTCAGAATTCCCTGTCGTCCACATGTCAGGCAGAGAGGCATTGACAGAAGTCTCGTGTGTGTGTGTGTGTGTGTGTGTGTGTGTGTATCTGTATATGTGTGTGCGTGCATGCGTGTGTGTGTGTGTGTGTGTGTATGTGAGTGTGTGTGCATGTGTGTATGAGTGTGTGTATCTGTGTATGAGTGTGTGTGAGTGTGTGAGTGTGTGAATGTGTGTAAGTGTGTGTGTGAGTGTGTGTGCATGTGTGTGTGAGTGTGTGTGTATCTATGTGTGCGCAAATAAAGTCAAAGCACAGGACAAACACACTCAAATACTTGAATACTCTTGATATGAATGATCATGTCTAAGACAAATCAGTGCTCTTGTTTTTCATCAGCTTGGTCAGAGAAATTTGACACAGGCGCTCCACACTGAACCTCAATGATATTATCACACATTTGCCTTATGCTTTTGGTTATGTCTAAAACCATTTTTATATTCATTTCAATTAAAGTGATGCACCTGGAATCATTTAAGGTATGAAATTGGGATCAAGAGCAGCTTCAGACTCAAATCCAAGCAGACCACGATCATTTTCACACCGCCCAGACTGCCCCCATTGCTGTTCGTGTCGCCAATGAACGTTCATCGTCTCTGTCCTGCCCTGTGCACACAGCATCGTGTGTGAACCCTGGGATGGGGGTGACATCAATGTGGAGCTGCCCGAGACTGTGATACAGAAATGAGCCCTGGTGTCCCTCAAATGCATAATTCTCCACATGCTTGCACTCACAGGACCCTAAAAACCCATGAACACATGCTTTCCCGTTTCAACTTTGGAGACTCCACGGGTATGCCTGTAACAAACCCACTGGGGTTCTTAGGTCCAGCCCTTTCACCCTCAAAGGATCGGGGTGTAGATATTCCATCCCCATAAGTCTGCAGTGAGGCACCATCCAGTTCTGGCCCATCTGGTCACCAGCAACGCCCTGGTGAAAACGAGGTTAGGTGCCCCACCACCTGTGCCACAAAGCCAGCCAGGCTGCAGTGGGGTAAAAAGTTAGAACTCATCTCAGGAATGGTAGAAATGTCACTGGTTTGAAAGGAGATGGATGCAAAGATCTAAGGCCGCTAACCAGGCATCTTGAGAGAGAACGAGAAGCAGAGAAGAGGCCGGGGAAGCCGGAGCTGTTGGTGGAGAATAATGGTTTATCTGATGAGATTAGCGAGAGGTTGATTGGAAAAGAAGCCTGCCCACCAAGGCATAGACTGCGATGCAACTCGGAGATGCTGTGGTGGGGGGAGCCAGTGCCTGCCAAAGTCGCTCTGTAACACAGGATAGCTGTGAGTGATACAGTGGGAAAATAGCCACTAAGCCAGATTTTATTTGATTTGTACTGATGATTTTTATTAGAATACATGGATCATTGCTTCAACCTTTCCATGTAAAACCAAATCAAATTCAGAAACTCACACATCAGCCACCTAACCTTCTGCTGCTCCTTCTGCCTGACGAGCGTACAGCAGCCACATCTCGTCTGATCTGTCCTCGATAAATCCTTCAGCTACTCAAAACTGTTGGGCCAAATTCCGGGAGGCAAGTGGCACGCAAAAGCAACTGCGAAATCTGCAGCTACAAATAAGAAAACGGAAGACAAGAAACAACGCGCGCGCGCGAGCTACGTAAATACAGGAGGGGGGGATCAAAATAATGCACAGCCGAGGCATAACAAGAGAAGGTGGGTTCTCCGCTCTGGATCAAATGTCCTGCCACTGGTCTCTAAAAGGCCTCACTTCCACCAGTTTGTCAACCCTGCTCAATCGGAGGCACTGCACAGGACTCCGCAAAGGACTACTCTCAAATAAAAGGAAGCCCACCAGCATGTGACGTGAGCGTAGACTTCAACAATCAGTTTCACAAATGAAAAAAATGTTATGACACTTAAAGAGAAGACTGCAAACACTCAGTGCTCTGCAAGCAGAAAATTCTCTGTATTATTCATAAGAAGGGCATCTGGAAAAGGAGTCAAGTCCTACTGCATGAACTGAGATCTTCCTTCGGTCACCTCCTTCCTGCTCCTTCAGGTTTCTGTTTGCATGGAAGGCCTGTTAGGCTTTTTCCATTCTTCCTCAGAAATATCATGGTTTCCTTGTAACCTTATTTCCACCAACGACTGCTAGACTGTCCATTTCAAATACATCTCACCTCCATGGTGTACTGCTATAATAAAACACCGTACTGGCGCCTCCTGAGAGAACTGAGAACCAACCTTCCCAACCAGCCTGCCAACTTCGTGAACTACGCAGCCACATGCTACATGGTAGCATCTCAAGACTAAAATGCCTCTGAGAGCCGGGTGTTCTCCAAACCGTTAAGCCTTTGGGGTAGCCCTGAGGACTAAAAGAATAGGTTTAGCTACTTGGCCACTAGAATGGCTATATCCCAGTCGGATCACGTGACTAAGGCTAGGCCAACAGACTAAGACTATAAGTAATATTTGTCTTTCCCTGGCTTGCCCCTTAGCCTTCCTCTGCCATCTCCTGAGAACTGCCCCCCTTTGATCAGCCTAATACTAATATCTACTGGACCCCCTAGACCTTGATGGGAGGCAGGGAAAAATGGGGGGGTGAAGCTAGACCTCAAGCGTTACAGGCAGCAAAGCAGATTCCTGCTGTTCTCTGACAGCGGAGGGAAACAGCCCTCTGCTGTAGGGTTGAGCTGCTGAAGTTGGGGGGGTTGGTTGTTCCCGCCACTCGTGTGCCCCGATTAATGCGTCCTTCAAACAGACATCCCTGAATCCTGGCTCGATGATTCTATCATGTACGCAGAGCAAACACTCGCAGTTAGAGCTGGCACAGCGACACGCAGGGGAGACTGGTCTTTGAACTCTCCTCCTTCCCGTTCAGACTTGTTTTCCCCTCTCAGCACTTCCTCCCTCTGAGCACCAAATGTTCTCAGGCTGCTCAGTCTGTCTCAAGAAAATAAACAGATGCATTTAGGATTGCCTCGCCACCGTTACCTTTCGAACACCACCCACGAGGGTGTGCTGAGCTGTCTGCTTGGAGGATGACTTGGGGACATTTTTGATATCTCAGTACTGTATGGATTCTCATCCAACAAAATGGGAATGACTGCTTCTGCCCTCTGGATTGTCATGAAAAATAGAGGGAAAATGTCACCATAAAACCTGGAACATAGAAGGAACTAAAGCTGTATAGACATAACTCCCAATTTTATCATAGTTGTTGTCTTTACTTCTTCGACCCAAAGGGAACAAAGATTAATATTAAATGAGTCTTCAAATCTCTAAAATAGGTAATCTGAATTGGGATAAAAAGAAAAGGCAATAGTTGATTACCAAAAATCAAAGTTTGCGGCAGTATATAAAATTTCATAGGATAAAACTACTTTTATTTTTTTGGACTGGACACACTCTTGAGTGGACTCCAGGCCTAGAGCTGTGCCCTCCGCCCCTGTAATTGATTCTTGTAAGTTACTCCTATCCGGGATGCAATGATGGTAACAGTCAAGGGTCTAACGGAAAGGCTGGCACTTAAGGGACTGAACTGAACTGCCTTGTATCTCTCAAACACACCGATAAGGAAGAGCACATTCCTCATCCTCAGCCGACGCAGTTGGAGGTTCTGCAGCAAGCAAAGCAGAGACATCCCTAAATTTAAAGAAGCCCTAACCTAATAATGGGAGTGTATCAATAAACAGTTTGACTAGCCGGGCGGTGGTGGCGCACACCTGTAATCCCAGCACTTGGGAGGCAGAGGCAGGCAGATTTCTGAGTCCGAGGCCAGCCTGGTCTACAGAGTGAGTTCCAGGACAGCCAGGGCTACATAGAGAAACCCTGTCTCGAAAAACAAAAAATAAATAAAAATAAAAAATAAACAGTTTGACTTTTGCTTAAAACTGAAAATATCTTAAAACACAATAAAAAGATAAAATCCTAAACATCTCCAGGATTGGTGTGCTGTGAAGGGACCGGGAAAGCGTCCTAAGTAGGGAGTCAGACTGCACCCAGTTCACCGTCCCCAAGACATGTCCAATGCCCCACACATCCATTTTCAAAACCAACGATGGCAGCAAACTTACACCATGGAAATTGGCAAATACGGCTCATATATTTTTTTTCCTTGAAGAGGAGGTCATCCAAAATTGGCCACCATCTCCATGAAAGCTTTTACTAACAAGCCTTCTGCAAAAGTCCTTTGCTTAGGTTGATTGCTCCCTACGGATTAAAGTGTTGGATCGCATGACAGGTAAGAGGTGAGGGTTCCTGTTGTCTGAGCTGTCTACAGAGAAAACTTGATTGCTTACTTTTTTTTTTTTTTTTTTAACTTTCCTCCGAATAAGAAATAGAAATCACTATGGTCACAGAAAGCTGTCACTTAAAATGTCTAAATTCAGAAACTTCTATTTTTTTCACTGTGCCTTTATTTTTATGCTTTTATCTGTCTCTTCTCTATATGTCATTTCTACCCTTACTGCTAGTCATCCAAGTCAACATTTTTATATATCTCCCTCAAGAATTACCTGTCTCTACATCTCAAGGAATAGACATGTATGCAGAGGCTGAGATATACTTCCCAGCACCCTGAACTCAATGGCTTCTCAAGTGTCTGATCTCTCCATAATAGCTCACTCTCTCCAAGACTGACCTACAAACCAACCACCTGAGGAGTCGGTACTAGGAGATGCGGGGACATACACTGGATTCAGAAGAGGTTTTGATATCAGTTCAACTGTGACAACTGGGTACAACTGATATGAGGCTTCCCTGCCTAGAAGTCGGGAGGTAGGGCACCACAGTAGCTTTCAGGTGCAGCCTGAGCTCCAGGAGGACATATAGCTGCTAAGCAATCTCTAACAGGCAGGGAGTTCTCCTTATGCTGGGGGGTACGGCATGACTCCTTTGCTATGTGATCAAAACGGGGCTATCTCATCAGACCCAGGACCTTGCAAGGCCAGAAAACTCAATATGCAAATGCACCAAAGCCATCATTCTGCCCAAAGGCAGTGGGAAGAAAGACAGTGAGTAACTACAGAGCATAGGGTGTAACTTGGTCACAATGGCAGACATCAGGGCAGGGACCAAGGAAGACACAACCTGGTATCTGTAGTGCTGTGTACTACTAAAATATTTATCACATGTTCTGGAGACTCTGGACAGACAGCAGAGTATAAGCCCATGAGATGCATATATGCATCCTGGAAATGGTTTCTGTGAGAAGGGGTAGGTTATTCGGGTGTTGTTTTGAAGAAAAAGAGACAAGAAGCCAGTGCTGTAACTGGTCCTAAACAATGGCAGGTTATACTAGGTTTATCGAGAAGACAGATTAGCAGCTAATTTAATGAGAAAACTAAACAGGGAAGGGTTATTATGATATGTTCCCAAGTTTTCATCTGACAGCATTAGTAAAGATCTGGGAGGGGGAGGGGAAACCTAGGAAAAGCACATTTGTGTTCCAAGCGTCCATTTGTCATCGCAAAATAAATCCAGCAAAGTAATTAAATAAGTGGGTCCTGAGAACAGGGACATGGGTTATTCTGAGGTCTAATTTAAAGTTCAATGGGGCTAGAGAGCTGGCTGGCTCGGTGGTTAGGAGCAATTGTTCCTCTTACAGACAACCAGGGTTTGGTTTCCGGCATCAACATGGTATCCCACAACCATCTGTAACTCCAATTCCAGAGGATTCAATGCCCTCTTCTCAGCTCTGTGGGTATACAGCATGTATGTGGCACACATACATACATACATACATACATGTAGGCCAAACACTTATTTACAGAAAACAGATGGATCTACAAGAAAATGAAAGTTTGTCAACAAAGGGAATGGACTCGCCTCTACAGGCACAATGGCAGATTCCAGCTGGCTCCTCAGCCTGGCTGCCTTGCCGGAGCTGCTGTGTCTACAGGGTCAAACCATCATCCATCTCCTCAGCCTCCTCCAGATCATCTTTACCTTGGAGCCTTCTCCTCTCAGAATTATAGAATTTCTGGATTGCCTCTGATCACCTCTAGTGACAAAGTATAGTCTGTAAAATGTTCTCGTCTTCTGATTTGCTACTATCATAAAATGAATCCCTAAAGCCTGGGATTTGTTTAGCCCCATATAACTCAAAGGAACCACTAGAGTGAGGCGGGGTGAGATTTACCTGGTAGGTTTGGTGCAGGTGCACTGTCCTTTTGGGGGAAAGTGAGCACACAAGCTACACAACGTAGAATACACTGGAGAAGGCGAGCATTAGATGCAGTGTGGATCACAACCAAAGATGGATCCTGGAGTTGGGGGTTTGATTTGTGCTTATAAAGGAATGTGCAAGTTGGCTGCAGGTCCCTGTCAACAATTAATTGGTTTTTTGATGAGTCAATAAAAAAAACCAACGGCCAATGGCTGGTCAGGGTGAAAGAGGTGGGACTTTCAGGATTCCAGTGCAAGAAATGCAGGGGCTGAGAAGAAGGGTGTCCACCCTAAGAGGGGTGTAGTACAGACTATAAGCTGTGAAGGAGCAGGAGGGTGAGAAGGCCAAAGCTACCCCAGGGGAGGGCTGTCAGAAGGAAACTGGGCAGCGAAGATAAAATATAGATTTAGACAGTATTAACTCAGGAATATTGGAGGGGAGTATGTGCTAGTCCTAGGGAGGTTTGGAAGTGCCCAACCATTCAGCAAGTTAAGGCTTATTAACTATAAAGGTTTCATGTCCGTGTCTTTCATTCTTGAATCCAGAGATCTTGGGCGGGTGCAAAGCCATGGGTGCACCTGCTGGGAGCATAGAGCTGACTTTTTAAAAGATTTACCGATATACCCTGGCATGCCAATTCAGAGGGCACAGTGTGTTACCAATGAGGTCTTTGTGCTTGGACATAAAAACCCATCCTGTACACCCCTTCAATCCATGTCCTTCAAGCCGAGCTCGGATTTTTAGAAAGGCAACAGTCATATGACACTGTATCTTATCCTTTAACCTCTCCTTTTGTTGTAGAGGGAGATATGTCCCTCGTCGTGCTCCCTTCCATAAGCACTAGTAGTTTGACATATACTTTAGCTTCGCTGGCCTTGGGATAGAGGATCAAAAACAACTGTGTCTCCTTGCTGTTAGAACCATCTCTAATCAGTGGACAGAGAGGCAGAGAGGGTCCTTCTGTATCAGGTTCTCGAGTACCAGCTACAACCCAGAGTTTTTCAAATCCTTTCCGCAGTAACTTATCCCATCGGTTAGCAACACCGCCCATTCATATTTACAGTTCTGCTCCAATTAGAACCATCAGAACCACCAGAGGCAACACATACCCCACAGCAGCCTACTGCTTTGCGTTATTTCAAAGGACTTTGGGGCACAGTTTTTCATCTCTCTTTAGAAATTTCATGCATCGAAGAGAGATTTGGGGCTTGGTTTAGACCCTTAAGGCAAGGTACCGGGAAATCTGGGAAGAGAACCCATCATTCCTTCTTTCTTTCAACTTCTTTCCAAACTGGCTTGTACCCCATCTTCAGAAGCTGGGAGGGAAAAGTGACATCTTCAGATGTTGGCATCCCAAACTTGAATGAAGGGGCTCTCTGTAGCAAATGCTATTTCACTTTTGGCAATATGATATTTGAGAATTCAGGTTTACTAATCATCAGGGTTTTTCCTTTGTGTTAAATATGCCCCCACAAGAAAACACTGGGTTCCCCCTCACCCCCAGTTAATACTAGCTCTGGAAAGCATTTTTTTTTATTCATACATGTGCATGTGTATTTTCTTCTGAAAATATTTTCTTCCTGAAAATATTTTTAAAGTGAAACAGGTCTCATGAGAGATTATGGCATGCACCAGTGCACAAGCTATACCTAAAAATATATATATATACACAAACTAACCCAGAGAGGGGGAGGGGCAGTTTTGTCAGTAAGGGTCAAGGCATACAAACTCTATTGATCTACCCTAGTTTGAAAACTCTCAACTTTCTCTTCAGTCATCCGTGGGGCCCACGTTTCCATGTAGTCAGAGTACCTCTTATAATGTCCCTTTCCCAGAAAACTCATCAGCGGTCCCTGTGCATTGTAGCAGAGAAAATATCAGAAGTAGATTGTGACGACACGATCCCTTCATTTTAAATAAGGACACCTGCTCCCCGAATGTACATGCCGCCATAACAGCTGTCCGGCTGACGCCATCTCTTCTTTCTTCTTATCAGACCTAGAGTGGTGTTTGGCCTGGAGTGACTGGTCTGCAAGTCACTGGTTGACTGGTTGGTTATTTCCACACAGTATCCTCAAGCTCTCGGTGGGTCAGCAGCAGGGACTCTCATTTTCATTTCCGTAGCCCATCTCAAACTCGCTTCAACCGGTGCTCTCACCGACCAAGGACTGAGTTCAAAGTAGTTTCTCAGCCATACATACCTGACTACACTAGAACTCAAAGAGAGGCCCCCTATTCCAAGGGAAGAGACAATTTCTAATCCTCTCCAAATATCTTCCTGTTTAAATGTGACACGCAAAACTAAGTAAGCTGTCTCCTTCCTGGAAGGTTACCACGCAGAAGGAGGAGCCCAGGGATTTGGGAGTGGAGTGACAATGCATTTATTTCACAGAGGCCAAACTGGGTCAGGATTTTCTTTGCTTTGCAGCTGAAAGCATCCTAAAATAAGCTAGAGTTTCCCCCCCCCTTTCTGCCATCTAGAACTAGGCTCCTCAACTTAATGCTCACAAATGTTCTTTAACAATAACTGCCTGGATAAATCTAGACTTTGGGTGACGGCCCAGCGTCTTGAGGCCACTGACTTGTATCGAGTTGAAGTCATTTTGGCATGGAGTCCCTCTGCTTCACAATGGAACATTGCTTTCACCTCTCTTGTTCTCTACTGTCGTCCATCAACTATCAAAGAGGCCACACTTAGCTCAAGTGACAGCCAAGGACTGCAAGGCATACCTAGAAAGCACCATCTCTCTGATTTACCATTGTTAGCTCTACATACAGACTATCCAAGGTCCAAAGTTTACTCGTACGTCTAGTAATAGGCATGTTTCTGGCAAGAGTATCTCTAGCTTTTCTTGGCTTTTCAGAGCAGTCTCTTGAGTCTCTGCCATTTAAGCAAGCTGGTGCTTAGCCAGCCACTGTGTCTGCTGCCTGAGTCACATATATTTTCTCTCTCTGTAACGGAGTAAGAACACAGGACATGTTGACCAGTCTGTCCAAACTCTTGCTTGAATCAAACACCATCTTTAAGGAAAATAATCCTAGAGTTTCTCAATATTTTGAACATCATAAATGTTATGAACTTTCCCAAGGCCTCAAAGGCCATTCACATTCCCACTTCAATATAAGGAAAAGCAAAAGCTCCATTCCTTAAAATGTGAAACGGGGGTGGGGGGGGGTGGGGGGATGGGGTGGGGGGGGTGGGGGGGATGGGGTGGGGTGGGGTGGGGGGTGGGGGTGGGGTTTCTATCTGTGCTCTCCCCCAAGCAAATCGTGAATCCTGAGCTCGAAATTTAGTGTAAGAGAAATAACAACACTGGTGAGAGGTTTAAGTTCCGACATAAAAGACAGGAAAGAAACTCCTAAGAGCTGTTTCCGGGAGGAGATGTGGATTGCCTTGAAGTAGAAGTTCAAGACAGGTAAAAAGGATCTCAAAGTTCAGGAAACTTGAAAACAGAATTGCAGGCCAGGGTAAGTAAAGGAGTCCAACAGGAAAAACCTGCAGAGAAAGGGCGGGCTGGACCTTAGGTCACTTGAGTGCTAGCTCCCTGAAGAAGTAGTCTCTAACACCAAGAAAGAATACAAACATAAGGGTCTCTTCCACTACACAGGTTGAAAAGCACTTTGCTTGGCCTTACTTAATTCATCTACTGCCACTACCTTCAAGGACTTCTCTTTCCCGCTCTCCTAGTGATCCCTGAGAAGCCACCAACAGTCACCTCTTACATTGGCCCCCTGCTGCTTTCAGGAGAAAGAAAACCTCCTGAAAAGGCAGTGCTCTCTGCCTTTGCCACTCCCTATGGCTCTGAGGCCACACCCTCCTCTTGCAGTACAGTCTGCTGCCCCGCCTCCTTTCTTCCTATCACCTGGAAACTCACAAAATGAGGGGGCAAAGGGGTAAGCCATCAACTCTCCACAGGGTCACAGATAGTTACATAGGCTTCATTCTTCCAATACCCCGACGGTAAGGTTTAATCAGGAGGGTGGTCTGTGCAGCATGCCCAGACTGTCTATTCATATGAAGTGATGAATGGTCACATCTCGGTAACGCTACCTTGATGTTGAAACTTCCACGGGATGTGATTTATGATTCTGCAGGCTCATACTGTATCTCCACAGGATGGGAAGTTAGAACCCGTGTGGCTCCCGGCGGAGCCTTGGCACCTTCAGTTTCTGATGTGCACAGAGGCCAATTCATTTAGTTGTCATTTCTAGCTGTGGTCTATAATCTATACTGGTAAAGCTGACTGGTATTTACATACAAGGATCGTGGGAACTCCCACTCCATCCTCAAACAGCTTGCCAACATAGTATTGACATTCTCCACAGACGGAACCTTTACCGTCACGCAAGGTGTCCACTTCATTAGCACCTCCACGGGCAGGATCTCCCTCACCATAAGTCAGGGAGTCCTTAAGTTCCTATGGACCCTAAGACGTGCTCTCCAGGCCCTTCTACTGCTCTCTTTATTCTCACTCACCACTATTGGATGTCATAAACACATAAATGTGTATAAGCATGTGTGTGTGTGTACATGTGTGTGTGTGTGTGTGTGTGTGTGTGTGTATTTGTGGTCTTTGCTGGCTCCCAGCTGGAGCAAAAATCAACAAAAAAAAATTCAAGTCTCCTAGGGCCCTTGAAACTCAATCAACTTTATTCTATAAAAAAAAAAGCCTGATAATTTAAAATTAAGATAATATATATTTGTGTACATACATGTATATGTATATAGTCTACAACAGAGCAAAAACACAAAATCTAACAAAATAATTATCATTAACAGAATTTTTATGCTGATGAAAATATATTATGGCAACATATGATATAATAAAGGAGAAACCATTTTTTTCAGTAAAGGCTTTGCGTATTTTTAATGAGGTCATTATATGTTTTATTTCACTAAAATATTGAATCGGGAGCATCTATAAAGACAAGAGGCAGAGTGAGATAAAAACTTAAGACTGTTACATAAAAATATCCATGAGATGAAATTTTCCAACTTATGACCCATTTAAAATAAAATCCAGATTGGAAAGACTATAACCCTGATACCTGATACACAGTTTACTACTCTTTTCCAAAGGGGTTTGTATACAAAGCAAGCTCTGTTCCCTTCCAAAAGAAAATAAAAGGCACAACCACAAAGGAAGCAGAACCAGCCAGAAGATGTATACAGTGCCCTTCAAAAGCCCAGGTTAAAGCCACAGATAATTGCAAAATGTGTTCAAATCAAATGGACAGTTTGTTTTATGTATGATTTTGAAAAGCCTTTACAAACATCCATGCCTGGCTTTGCGCCCCATTTCAGAAGATTTGATGTAAAACTGTACTGGCATAAACCAACAAAGCCATTCTCAATACTTATACTCAAAACAAGAGGGAGGGGGGGAGAGAGATTAACTTCTGCATTTAGTTGTGGTTACCAAAACCCTTGCTCCCTGGATTTTCATTGGTTAAAATCTAATATACAAAACAAACTGGGTTTCCCATTTAAATGCAACACACACATAGCCTCTTTCTTCCTATCTATGCTAAACATTTTTCAAATATTCACTCATAGAATAGACCAGCAAAGAAATGTGTATATATATTTTAAAATATACCATGGCCCTTTGTGATATAGGATGTTTAACATGGGTGAAATGAGTTTTTAAAAGTCCTTCTTAAAATTATTTAGAATCCAAAGAGATTATGAATTGGGGAGAGAAAGGAGAAAAGATGGGGGAAAATGCCAAACAGAGCAGACTCAGATGGGTAGAGAACTGACGAGCACTTGGCCAGACGGAAAGCATATTCTCCACCAGTTTACACTGCAGCGTGGAGGTCAGCAGGCTGCCTGGGACAGGGGGTGGGAACCTGCTGACCTTGGGGTCTGTAAGGATGCACCTTCTCTGAACACAGTCCTGGACAGGCAAAGCAAGGAGCTAGTCGCCACTCAGGAAACCAAGCAGCCCCCCTTGGCTCCTCAGCAGTTCCGCTCGGACAGGGAGCTTTTGTTGTTCTTCTCTTTTTTATTTACTTTTTTTTTTTTCTTTTCAATTCAGAAACGTAGCCTCAGTGCACACAAGGAAAGTAAAAAGCGGCAAAGACTCCCCTGACAAAACAAGCTTCTGCAGACACCTGTCCAGTGTGTAGCTTCCTCTGGGTCTGTACAGACAGTAGAACCATTATTTCTTATCCATATAGACGGGGGAAGCAGGGCTCTCCATAGACACTAGAAGCACGTAGAAGCATGCTTTTGTACAAGCATGGGAAGCATGATTTCTAATCCTCCAATTTGATCCCAGTTTCCCATCATGTAGAATGTCTATGGCAATACTTTTAAAACTTCTCTAGAAATGTAAATGCCAGGGGGACACAGATACTAGTCCTGAGGTATACCTAGTGCAGCCAGATATCTGCAGGGAGGAGAACAGTCAGCAGATTACGATAGGACGCCTGCTTTGAGAAACACTAGAGAGTTCGCCAAATTCCAGCTGTCTCTCTGAAGTAACTGGAGTACTTATGGAGGGAAAAGAGGGGAGATGGGGAGGGGGAGGAAGAGGTATAGAGATGGAGAGGGAGCAAAAGAGGGATAGAGAGGGGGAGAGAGCCAGGGAGAAGGAGAGGGAGGGAGACAGGGAGGTGAGAGGGAGGGATAGATTCTAGATATTTCTCAATCTTCCAAGGGCACTAAATCAGATGCTTTTAGATGGGGTACACAGATTCTGAGTTTTCACCAAGCCTCTTCCAGAGCTCTTTTAAAGCTCCAGATACATCGTCTGGAGGCAGAAAGTAAGCTGTCACCTTTCTCCTGGGTCTTTGGAAACACTTTGTCCACAAGCGTCTAAGGACTGAAGTCACAGAAGAATGGAAAGTATTCAGAACCTCCAATGAGAACTGATTTTCACAGCTGATATCATCCATCTCATCGGCCCAAGAAGGAAAACTGAACACAGGGACAGGAAGACCTCCAGAGAGTCGGGTGTCCATCATGGACCTCCCACTGCGAGCAGAGCTGGGAGGAAAGGGTCCCCCCCACCCCACCCCGGAAACCATG
The DNA here is from genome assembly GCA_964023405.1 of Apodemus agrarius. Taxonomy (NCBI): domain Eukaryota; kingdom Metazoa; phylum Chordata; class Mammalia; order Rodentia; family Muridae; genus Apodemus; species Apodemus agrarius. The sequence continues at coordinate 60,083,015 of OZ030021.1, read as the reverse complement.
TGTTCAAAAACCCAAACCAGAAGAACCTCTAGTGCGGACAGTGACCTGTCCTTTGCACATGGTGGTCTGGACCTGAATACAAATGAACATACTACACCAGAGGACCGAGAAATAAAACCAGAAATACCTGGAACTGCCTTCCAATACCCTTATGTCCCCAGAAAATCTATAGACTCCAGCAACAGACAGACTTCTCCTCTATAGCCTAAAGACACAGACCCTCCAGCACAGGGAAATATCTGAACAAAGGCACTCCCCTACATCTCTGTCTCCCCCCCCCCCCCGCCATGACAGGATGAAAAGCTGCCATCTGATTCAATCAGGCCGCATTCAAGCCAGGGAGTAACAAACTGTATTTGAACAAGTAGGCAGGCTCCTTCACTCCCATCGGAAGGGCTGTGTACATTTCTTAATGATGCACGAACCAGACAGTGGTTTCAAACCTTCTGGTGGGTGAAATTTAATCCCCACTTTTTTTAGTCAGAAGGAATAAACAACACGAGAAAATGAGTCTTAAAGAACGACATGCTCAGACACATCAAGAAATGTAAATATTGGCACTGAGGACTGTGGGTGTCGTCTGCTTACCAACTTTAATCACCACGGTATTTCTGTGGCTATTTTACCTTTTCCCGTGGCCCTTTAAAGGACAATGAGGTTTGTCTCGTTTATTTGAATACCTGTTTGTTAGCAAATATGACTCCACTAAAGCAATCAGCATCAGCCAGATTTATAATTGTAGACCTCTACACCTTCCCAGTCCTTTACTACATGGCATATGTCTGTCGAAGGGGATGATCATGTGTATTGAAGACTCAATGTACTTGAGGGAACGTACACGCTGGGGTGAACAGCACGTGCAATTTTTTATAAGCATCATCATTAGCTCCAATTAAACCTCTGGGAAAACAATGAATATAATCTGTCTCGGACCAGAGTTTGTAAAATCACAAATTTAAGAATTATAATAATAAAATAATAATTCATGGCCACATTGGCTGAGCGATTCTGGAACATGGTTCATCTCATTAAAGGCAGGTGAGGTTTCTACCCATAATCTGTATAATTCCAGAGACATACACACAGGGGATTGGGCACGTCCCGACAGCAAGCACTCCACAGATTCTCCAGTCAAGAAGAAGATCGTTTGGACAATGCCAGTATTTCTCTGGCTGTCTTTTGTGTGGTACAGAAATGTTCGTGCAGAGAGGATGACTGAGAAGGTCATTTAGTTGTGAGCTATTTAATGGAAAGGTTAAGAAACGGCAGGCAGGGAGGGAAAGAAGTCGTCTTTCAAAAGATGATTTCCCTTAAACTTTAGTTGATTGGGGGAGGGGGTGTAAAATCTTAGGCCATTAGTTTGCAGTGTTGGTTAATAGTTTCCCTTATTTGTAGAAAACAATGAAAGCTAATGAGTTATATCCAACAGCTCCTAGACATGAATTGCTGTGCGCGATTCACAGCTCCTTCCGCCACATCCCTCTGTGTCGTCCCTCTCTTAGTGAAGGTTTGAGATTAAGGTTATTATTTAGACAGAAAGTTAGAGCGACATTAAGAGCTATCACAATCTGCCCAGACCATCACTGGGCCATTCCATTCGGCATGAACGGAAGATAGACTGCAGGCCAAATATTTAAACAGGGGTGCGAAGGATACACACACAGCGCTCAGTATGCACCTGTCGCTGTGAAATTCAACACTCACAATCGAAAGGGCATTTGTGTTCACAAATCAAGTAATTATATCCCTAACTATCCATCTGCATATGCAATTACCCAGTCTGTTGCGCAGAAAAGCAGATTTTTGCAGGTGTTTCCCCGACCATCTTTCCTTCAAAATCCAGTTGCCCTTTATGTCCTGAAATCTGGGCACATACCAGTCCTCTAATTGAGACTTCGTGGTACCATGGTGAAGATCAAGTGCTATGTTTTCACAGATCACATTCCGAGACAGAAGACTCCGTAATCTAATCAGGCTCTTGCTCCATATTGCTGCTTTCCTGATGGCTTAATGGGCACTGCTAACACCTTGGCGTTAAAGACCGTGAGATGGCCCTCAGGATTCCTGGATGACTCTCTTCCTTCACTCCTGACACAGTCCAGTGTGGCCCACATCCCTTAAGGTCTCAGAGTCTCAACTCTTGGATGCCATGCTAAGTCAGATGAGCAGAGTGACAGACCAGCGTCCTGGGGAGAGGAGTCAACGTGGTGGCGGGCCGTGTGCTCATCCAAAAGAAGCTTTTTGGGAATTTAGAATCGCAGAAATTCACACTGCCAATGGTTCCCTATCCGTGGAACTTGTAAAACAAACACTCGTCCTGACTGCCACAAATTATAGCGTGTGCTGTGGTATTAAACTCGAGAAATCAATAACATGTCCGTCCTGAGGGCATCTAGGGACCAGCCTCCCTCGAGAATGAGAGTCCTGTATGTGACTGTGATCTGAGCTAAATTAATCTCAGATCAAGCCATACAGAATCAGAGGGCTGACCAGCATATCAAATGCCATTAGATCCAGTAATCACCCAAGAAAAGGAGAAGGTGTGTGTAAGGGCAGAGGTGTTCAATGTCTCAGACTGTATCTCAAAGACTTGTTCTAGAACGTCCATCTTGTTCAGTTCCATATCACTTGAAGTCAATACTCATGTTCTCCGGGCTGGAGAGATGGCTCAGTGGTTAAGAGCACTGACTGCTCTTCCAGAGGTCCTGAGTTCAATTCCCAGCAACTACATGGTGGCTCACGACCATCTGTAATGGGATCTGATGCTCTCTTCTGGTGTGTCCGAAGATAGCTACAGTGTATTCATATACTTAAAATAAATAAATACGCATGTTCTCCTATGTAGTCCTTTCTGTGCAGATCTCTTTACATTTTTGGACTTCCTTTGATGTACAAACAATAAAGGGCACAGAGACCAGAACAGTTGTGGGTTAATTTCTTTACTCCTCACAGAAAGAGACTTCTAAACCCTTCTTTTAAAAATTACTTTTAAATAAATCTCATATACAACCTTTAGACCTACAGAAGATCCAGCTTCCTTCTTTACCAGCTAGGCATTAATCAAACATACCAGATCTATGGTAGTGAGATAGTCAGTCCTAAGTCAATGCTTTGGGTTTATCTTCGTACCAAGGAGGAAACACTTCTAGCCCCCAAATACAATCTGATATCTCAGCATGGGAGTCTTGGCAATTGAAACTCACATAGCTCAGCTGGCCTATACTCAGCTCTCTCTCTCTCTCTCTCTCTCTCTCTCTCTCTCTCTCTCTCTCTCTTATCCACTTCATTCATTCATTCATTCATTCATTCAAGAACTTGCCCAGAGCCCAGAGTAAAGTACACTGTCAAGACTACAGGATGGGCATTGAAAGGAGAAAAGACATGATGCTTGTTTTTAAATACATATGTCATCTCTTGGGAGAGGGACGAAAACCTTGGGTACTGGCTAAACCACACCTCTCCTGACAGAACTCAATGTCAGCCATGATTCAGCTACCATTGGCTTAAATTATTTGGGGAGTTGACCTGATCATCCATCAACATCTCACAAATACTATTTTAGGAGGCAGATGTTGTTAGCATGAATGTAGTTAGAATGATATTGGACTAAATGGAAGTATTAGCAAATCGTATTTGAAAAACAAGTACTAGACAAACACCACCAATCTAAATGACTTTTTAAAACATTTTGGAGCAGGCCACCTGTGGTGGTGAATGCCTTTAATCCCAGAGGCAGAGATAGGTGGATCTCAGTGAGTTTGAGGCCAGTCTGTCTACCTGGGGAGTTCCAGGATAGCTAAGACACTGTAAAGAGACCCTGTCTCAAAAGAAACAGTGAAAAAACACTTTGCAGGTAAGCTAGCAAAAGCAAATCCCGGTGTTTTGAGCACTATGTCTAGGAGCTGCGTGGCAAACAAGGGAGGGTTCTTTTGTCACAGCCACTGGGAGTCACCTCAAACCATGTCCAGGGTGTTTATTAAGCACATACTACACTCAAAATGAGATTTCTGTTAACCCATCTTGAACACAAGGCGTTTAAAAGCCTTCTCTGCACTGCTCTTACAGAAAGTTCTACAGAAACTATATGGAAGAAATAAAACTATAAATTGTTGTCTGGTGAATTACTGGACAGCTATAAAGATGAAGTTAGAGATATCTCGGTACTTAAGTAGTTCTTCCTTGATAATACTTAAATGCAGAAAAATATTTTTAAAATTCATTTGTTATCTAACCAACTTCAAACACACATCTCTCACGTTAACTCACAGACCATCACTCTGTGTGTGTGTGTGTGTGTGTGTGTGTGTGTGTGTGTGTGTGTGTGAGACGGTTTGAATATGCTTGGCCCAGGGAGCGGCACTTTTTGGAGGTTTGGCCTTGTTGGAGGAAGTGTGTCTCTGAGAGACTTTTCTCCTAGCTGCCTGGAAGCCAGTCTTCTCCAGTTTGCCTTTGGAACAAAATGTAGAACTCTGAACAATTCCAGCACCATGTCTGCCTGGATACTGCCATGCTCCAGCCTTGATAATGGACAGAACTTCTGAACCTGTAAACTAGGCCCAATTAAATGCTACCCTTCATCATAAATGCTACCCTTCATAATAAATGCTACGCTTCATAAAAGTCGCCTTGGTTGTGGTGTCTCGCCACAGCAATGGAAACCCTAACTAAGACACTGTCTCTCCCAGAAGGTGACCAGGAGCTCTTGCCCTCAGGCGCTGGGACCTTTTTAAAACTAGTCCTTAAACAATTCTCCAGATCCATGTTACAAACATAAACAGAAAAAATACATTTCATGTACACTGAAATATTGCAAATTGGCACAACAAGGACACTTAGAACATTGCAGTATATCAGACTTGAGATCAGATCTTATTTTGAGCCTATTATTGTTATCTTTGTATGTTTGAAATCATTGCCTTATCTTTACTTTCATTGTCGAGTTTATTAGTAATACAATTATTGTTATTATTAATCTCCATGGTGCTGAGGATCAAACACAGGGCCTTTCTCTCATGCTAGACAAGTGTTCTACCTCTGAACTAGACCCCCCAACTCGAAATATCACATTCTATAAAAAAAAAAAAAATAGTTGGAATTTTAGTTCTCTGGCCAAACACAGCAATTTATTTGAAAGATTTATAGGAATATCCATGTGGACAGGCTCATGAGCACAGGTCAGGGGCACAGAGGGAGGACAGAAGAACACGCAGCTCTTTGAGCTAGTTCTTCTCTACCAAAGTGACCACAGACCACATATGCTTGAGAGGGAGGGGGACTCGCATGTGAACCTCAGGAGTGAGCAGAGAGTGCATTGGATGCACAGAGGGAAAAAAGTTATCAGTGAGACTAAAGAGGACATCCTAAAAAATAAGGAGTCTTTTCAGATTAGTATTATGGTTTAAGTCGACTTCAAAATGGTTTCAGCCTTATTAAAATTACATTAAAACTAGCCCGGGTACATTTGCATTTAAAGTGTTACTTCATGCGACTTAGTTAGAGCCGAATTCAGTCCCCACTGACTCACGGCAATAGGGCACCACGATCACGGACAATTCTTTAGGATAAAGAATAATAATACTTTGAACTAAAGGGTTTAAGGAACGTGAATGAGGGACCTGGGTGTATTGGCACGGTAGGACCGTCACCTGAGACCTGAAAGCAATGGCACGGGCTAGGGGACGGAGTTAGATCACACATGGTCCTGGCCAAAGGGCTCACACGCAGTTGAGAACACTGTGTATTCCTGTAAGAACAAAAATCATGACAAAGGAAAAAACTAGGGCCTCAGTTACAGTTACTAACTTGATCTTTCGACTACTATACTAAGAGAAAAGATACCTTGTTGCAACATGTATAAAGGTTGGAAACAGATAATGAAGCCTTTCTTTAGAAAAAGAAAGGAATCTATATAAAGCAATCCAACTCAAACAAGGAGTCTTGCCTTTCTTTTTAAAAAGAAAAGCATTCTTAGATCTAGTTCGTAAACCATCAATAGCTCAACCACAGGGCTACTGGCCTAACCCGCTCAAAGCTGTTGACTCACAAGAACCCAGAGACGAGTGGTGTGTCCATTTCCTGAGACTTTAAAAACAGAACTCAGTCCCTGTCTAGCTCACCCTACACTAACTTGATGAAAAGGCAAAAAATTTGAGAAGAGATTTGAAGATCTCCACAATTCCCTAACTCAGTGCGTTGTCTGCTTGTTTCTACTTCCAACAGGAAAATGACTTAATTGTTTTTAATCTTGTCCTAAACATACATAGATGAGAAAATGCTTTGGAAAGTTCAAAGTATCACACAAAACTATTATCATCATTTAATTACCAGAGATGTTGAGCAAGTACATTTTATGAGAGCCAGCCTGTTCTACAGCTTCTTAATTAAAAGGAAAATGCAAACGTAAAAGAATCCCCCCGCTGCACACAAATATACTTTTAAATGAAAGAGGTTTTTTAAAGAGCAACCGAAGTCAGTCACTAAGAATGTCTTAAGTTCGGTAAATACTTTCAGTATCAATCAATACGTTAAAACAACAATAACAACAACAAAACAAAACAAAAACAAAAACCAGGGAAGTGGCATGCCCAAAACAGACACATAAGATCAACTGTATTGAGTGCCATAGCAGACAGAAATTTCTAAAAGAACAACACGCGTGCCAACTTAGAGGTTGGTGCTTTGAATTGCTCTTAAACATCACATATATGTATATGGGATATATATTCAATTTATAGAAAACCACACTGGAACATCACGTGGCCGTCTACGTTTTTATGTTGCTATGCATTCATATTTTTAAAGTAGGCTCAGTGTATACTTTCCAAGTGACCGAGGCAGCATGTGCCTCAGAGCCCTGTGTTCCCTGGGGAGAGGGTCTTCTGCCGTCCTCTGTTCACTCGCTCCTTAGTTCAGACATTCAGGACAGACATCTTCCTGTCCTGTTCCTGCCTGCCTCTGAGTTTACGCGCACACACCACATCGACTGCACTGCTTTTCGTAGACGGCACCCACAGATGTGGCAAGCGAGGATGGAATTCGCAAACACGGGCGCGCGGGCTTGGAATGCTCCGTGGAGGCGGCGAGCGAGCGAGCCTCCAAGTCTTCACACATCTACTGTGCTCAGAGCTGCCAAGTGAAGGACCTAAATTCAAGTGCTTTATAATTGTTACAAATTGTGCCAAAGTACACTGTGCAGCAATAAATTACGAAGCTTATCTAAATTATAAAAGTAATTAAACTTTCCTCAGATACTCATAATTCTGCCCTCCATAAATTTTCTGTTCATTGCATATTCAATAGCTCTGTGTTCCAGTTAGACGAAAACAACAAGGAAAGGAAAAACGGAAAAAAAAAAAAGAGAGAGAGATAAAGGGAGGAACGGTTTGTTTCCAAGAACAACCATGCGTATATAACGTAGGACACACCTAAACTCCAGAAAGGGGTACACAATGGCTTTCAAGAGCTGCAAACCACAGCGAATGTTAATGAAAATATTTATGCTAGAGACGATTCCGGTAGGAGCTTTTTGCCGTTTGTTTTCCTCCCGTTGTGACAAACATTTGTTTTAGCACAAGTTCTGCCCTCCGTCCCGACGTCTCATCCAGATTCACGACGCTGTAGGTTTAGTTAGCATGTCACTGTACGATTCCTTACAATAATAGCAAAAATAATGCCAGCCACAGGAACCCGGTTCCGGGGCCTTGCCATTTGCAACTGGGGTCTCCTCTTTATAAGCTCTGGATAGTAAAAGAGCCACCCACCCCAGAAACAGGGCAGTCTGGGATGGATTACAGCTGCTGCTTGGAATCAAGCACAACAGGAGCTGTGAAATTACAAAACTCACGTTTACAGCCTCGGGCAGTAAATTCTGGGAGGAATGTTAGCATTTTCAAGCTTAAACTTCAAAAAAAAGACCCCAAATGACTTCTTGATATTCCAAAATGGGGAAGGATCGCTTTTCAAAAGATTCAGCCACAGTCCCTGGGGACACAAATCAGCCAAGCAGGTGGGATAGTGGTGGTGGGGGGGGGGCCTGTTCTAATGACATTTCTCCAATGATTAGCAAACACGATGAACAAATAAAGAAAAAGTGCGTAGGTTAAGGTGCAAGTTTGGGAGGCATTTCTCAGCGTCACCTGACGTTCTGTTTGGGTACCTGGTATCTCATCCCAATTCACCCACTTTTATTTTCGTATCTATTTCAATTTAACGAAAACATTTATTTTTATAAACAGAAAAGGAAATGAGTTTGAATAAGATATACTTATGTAATTACCATATCTAATAGCCAATTACATGTCCTTACATGAGCAGATAAATAATATATGCACATACATTTATCAATCTTGTCTGTGAGGGAAACAGAGAAGGAAAGTCGACAAAAACCAAGCTACTGTACACAGTGTGCAGTTTTCATTGTCTTATAATTCTGTATGGGAAGTAATGTTTGTCTTCACCAAAGCCACAAACTCTAAACATTTGGTTTAAACCTTTTAAAATCAAACTCAACTGTGTAAGTAATGTATTAAATATATTATGTGCCCTAGCAGTTCTATGATACCACTAGTTACGTTCTTCCTCTTGTTTTATAGAACAAAAAAAGCATAATATTCAAGTTCCTACAAAGCTATTAAAACACTAATTATTTTAACATCGGGTTAAACACTTTGAAGATGACATCCGTGGGAAATTTCTGTTAGAGTAGGATCAGATGTGGTGAGTGTCTAAAGTATCCATTAACTGAAGGTACATGAAAGTGGAAGTGGTGTGGGGGGGGGGCGGGGACCTCTGACATGCACATGAATATGAAATTAATTCATTAGGATCGGTGCTACTACAATGAGCACAAATTAATTCATCACAGTGGAAGGCACTACCCACTTGTTACACCAACTGACAGAAAACAATAGGACGATTTTCCTCCACCAGGTGACACCTGTGGCCATGGGCACGACTGGCTTGTCAGTCACACCAGGATTTCCTTCCCTGTAAGTCTATATGAAGACAGTTTTGCAAGGAGGTGCTTTACCCACCACGTTAAGTCAAACATAAGAGGTGAGGATGCCGTGACCCCGAGTGCTTCTCACTCTGTGTACTGTACACTGGGGGCTGGTCCAGAGAAGGCCAGTGGAGTACTTGCTAAGGTACAATGCTAAAGGGTATGTCCACATGTTGGGTTCTCCAGAAGTGGACTCTGGCTTTGAGAGAGCATTCCTCAGTCTGAAAGTCTGGACTCCTTCCTGCTCATGACCACCTTCCTTAAGAGCAAACTTGGTCTTCTGCCAGACAAGAGTAAACTCGACAGCCCTGACAGGAACTAATGTGATCGTCAAGGCCTGCTGTCTTCACCCTGAGACCCTTTCTAGATAGACGCCAACAACCTTTGAAGTCCTTCTCCACAGACTCTAGATGGACCCTGAGAGTCTGCATTCTACCACAAGGATAGTAAATTAATTTATACTCTCCTCTAAGAAAAATAGCTCCCGGCTTTCCCTCTCCCACACTACCGGATGTACAAACCAAGGACCACCGTCCATTCTCACTGCCAACATCATCATCACCTTAACCACATCCTCGGCCCTCGGTAACTGCACCATCTAACTTGGGCATTACACACTGGAGCTGCATTTTCTCAGTTCTTTCAAGTGAATGGTGTCAGTGGGAAGCTGCATTCAAGAGAGAGCTTTCCCCTACCCAACATGCCTTTCTCCTAGCAAACAGTCCTTCCAGCTAGGGAACACTTGAGGACCTTTGGGCAGCTGGGAAGTTTAGTCCTCAGTCACTTACATTGTTATTCTTATGGAAATAGTTTCCTTCTTCTCTTGAAATAGGAAACTATGTTTGTTTGCTCCGTGGGTCTTCTGAGAAGGGTTGTATGGCCATTTACAGTTCTGACCCAAGAACTAACAAATGTGGGTCATGAAAGGCTCCCGTGTAATGTCAAAAGAGTTATTTATTCAAAATCTATCTAGGTGTTCAATAGGACTGAACAGTATGCATTCTTCCCTGTGCTAAATCACTCCCAATCCTTTTTTTTTTTTTTTTTTTTTTTTTTTTTTTTTTTTTTTTTTGGTTTTTCAAGACAGGGTTTCTCTTTGTAGTTCCAGCTGTCCTGGAACCCGCCTGTCTCTGCCTCCCAAGTGCTGGGATTAAAGGCGTGCGCCACCAACGCATAGCTACTCCCAATCCTTATTATTCAGGGGCTAACACTATGTCAACACATCTGTACACCACAGACGTAATACTTGGGCACAAAGAAAGGAATCTGCTGTACATGGGAGCAGACAGTATCATCTTCCCCCCTGAGAACCAGGTACCAGTGAATGCTTAGAGCCCTGGTTGGAAGCAGTAGGCATTTGTGGAGTTACAAACAGGACAAAGGAAAGGGTTTGGCACAAGGTGATGGATCTTGTTGATAAAAAGGAGGGAAGACTTGTTCAGCCCAGACTATTGTACCTGTTCATGAAAGAGACTAAACCCTAGGACAATCCAGTTGAGTTGGGGATAGGGATCAAGCACCCGTCCCTTTTTCCATGCTCCCAAGTGATAGTAATCTGCAGTCAGGAACATAAGTCAATGAGACAGGGGCCAGATAAGCTGTCATCCACCATGAAGCCAAAGACACAGCTTTAGCAGGAGGCGGATAGAAATCAGTTCATGGTGGCAATCTCCCTAGCTAGCCACATCCTACATGAACCTCTTATTAACATATAGATTCCTAGACATATCAAATTGGAGCCCCCAAGAAGTGGTGCTCAAGAATGTTCTACACATGTCTTAAAAATCTCCAAGCACATGAAGATTGTCAACTAGGGTTGCAAACCTCTAGCTCAGACACAACTCAGAAGCTCTCTGAGCCCCCTAACTTGGTTGGTTTCCAAGACAATGCTTTAGGTTTAGATGGGTTCAGGAGAGTGTGCCTGCTGGGGAAATCAGAACAGCCGGGGATGAGTGGAGGAAGGGGAAAGTATTTAAGAAAAAAATAAAGAGAAAAGAAACCTAAGTGTCCTCTAAACACTTATGCGTCTGCTTCTAAAAGGGCTGGTAATGAGCAGTGGATGCAGCAAAGACCCAATGAAACTAAATTTTGTACCAGTTCATTTCAGCACATCCTGTTTATACGACTATTTAATGAGTCATTCAGCCAGGATGATTTTCTGTCTGAATATGTTAATTGCCATTTTTTTCCATAGCTCTCTATTAAATAGTACAGATAAATAGGCAATGCCGGTGCTTCTCAGTGCTATGAGCCCCTCACCCTCAAGGGGGTGGGCAACGCGAGGGAAGATGGGGGGGGGACTTATTTTTTAAGCATCCAATTCTTTCACAGTGTTTTGGCATTTGGGACCCCACTTCAATTCACAAGCATATGCTAACGTTAGCATTAAAGGGAAAACGGGATGAGTGTTCTCCTCCATATGCCACTGGCTTCATTAGATCCGGAAGAATTAGCTCCAGCAACAGGGCAGCAATGTGAAGCCTCTTGCTGGCAAGTTTCCCCCCCCCCAAGACCCCCACGCTTTCAAGAGGTCAGTATGGGTATTTGGGGAAAGGTAAGCCACGAAGAAAGAGGGGTGGGCTTGTTTCATTCACCCTGATTTTCTTTCCTGTGCAGCTCCTTGAGGTACCAGTCAGTGCGTGATGATAACTGGTAATATCCCTGACGCCCAGGTGACCCAGGAAATGGGTGAAATGGCTCCTTATATTTTTGGTTTATGTTGAAGGAGTGGTTAAGATAGTTCATTTTTTATATTTCATATATCCTGGAGGGAAGCAGAATTTATAAATGTAAATCCAGAAGAAGCACCAGTGCTAAAAGTGAGGTAATAACCCAGAGTAAAAAGCCATAGTCTACGCCTACCATCACCTAATAAGTCAAACCACTTCTATTTTTTTTTTTTTTTTTTTTGCATTTACGCAGTTGCCAGGGCCTCCATCTTAATTTTAAGTTTTTGGGTTAAACACATTATATAGCTATATAAGCATATTAGATAGCATTACACTGCTTTGGGAAGAAAAAAGAAAAACACAAACCTAAAGGCGGTATTTTACTTTTAACTGCTTCGTTTACGAAACTTAAATGGCCAAAGTAATAGAGTTCTCAGTGGGATTCTTAAATATAACATCTTTCATAAATAAAGGCAACACAACAAAAAAGATGAAACTCGGTAGCAAAAGTTTATTGGTCTTTCTACCAATTAAAGGGACTTCAAAAAGCACATTCATTCTTTTGAGTGGTGGCTAGCAACATTGAGAGGAACAGGCTGGATTTTAAAAGAGACAGATCTGACCTAAAGGGAACAAATTCCACAGCAGAGGAGAAAAACTGAGGAAACAGTTTACAGATTAAAAACCCCTTGAAAGGAAGTATCATCTTCAGAAGAAGGGGGAAAAAAACCCAACCCCACATCTTTGCTGAGAGAAACAGCTGGAAACAGGAAGCTTTCTGCTCTCCTCCTGCTTTGACTCCGCCACATCCCACATCAGGAAAAGCCAAGGCTGATTCCGGTTCAGCCTCTTTTCAGTCTGAGGGGGAGGGGCCGCAGATCCAAGCAAACTCATCTGGAAGGCCCTGGCCCTACCACAGTCACACAAACGAGGGTCAATGACAGAATAGGTAACAGGTCCAAAGCAGCACTTGACAGGTAGGTCTGCACAGCAAGGCGGAGGGCAGGCACACCTGGCCTCCCTCAGCAAGTCCCCAGATCCCCATGGGAATCTGGACCCACTGGGTTAATGTTAGTTGAGATGGGTTTCCTCTGTCTGCTGTTTTCCTTCCTTATGGAGAAAAGGGTACGATCCCGTATGATATTGAATCTGAGTTCACTGAATCTTAGTCACTACTACACTTTAGACATCTTAATTTTAGACTGATCTGCTGATTATCTCCCAGATTTTCCTCCCACAGCTACCTGGAAAAAAATGTATATGAAGATTACCCTGATATTCAAAGGGCAATGGAGCTGACAAAGAGAACTTTGGGTTAGAAGTGTGGAAGATGGTTGGTAACCAGACAAGGAAGGGGTAAGCTCAGCCGACAGATTGCACTTGCCCAACATACAAAAGCCTCAAATCATTCTTGTGCTGCTATCTGAGGACATCTTTTCAACCGTGAGTCACACAGCCAGACAATACAGGGGAAATAAAAAACAAAACTCTAACACTGAACACCCTAACCCATGACATCACAAATACCAGATAGCATGTTTCATATTCTCAAAATGGTGACTGACACACAAACTAAGGATGGGAATTCACATGCCCATCACATGTAAGTGGAGAAATTAATAACTCCTTTCTTCTAAAGCAATTCTCAATAGACAGGAAAATTTCTCAGCATAAGAGGTTTCAAGTAGGATATGTAAAATGAATATGAACCCCATCCAAACAGACAGCCTGAGAATAGGTATCTTCAAACATTCAACCCTACAGTGGAATACTCTGATGCCATGGTAACAGTTTAATCTCTAAAAGATGTCAACTGTTAACACATAGCATGTGCCATCGCCTCACCAATGGATATTAATTACCTTTGATTTGTTCTTTCTTCATTCTGAATATCTTTTTATTTGAACTAAGTTACTATGGAAGCACTATCGCTTTGACGATCCTCATGTCCTATGATTTTAATAACAGCATCTGACCCCAAAATAAAAGTGGTCCTTGCCAACAAAACAAGGGAAGGAAATCATTTGTGTCATCCTTGGAACATCTGTCTCCTCAGTCCAGTACAATACAATGGATAGTCCTGGAAACTCAACTTGAAAATAGATTTAAGAGACCCGAGGAGATAGATCAATAGATAAAGTAAGTACTGTGTCTGTGTGGAACTGAGTTCAGGTTCCCACAACTACATAAAAATCCCATACAGGAATCTCAGCCCTGGGGGTAAGACAGGAAAATCTTTTGGGCCAGCTGGGAAGTGGCCTAGGACTTGCAGATTCAGTGAGAGACCCTGCCTCAAAGACTAAGATAGACAGACAGTGATTGAGGAAGATACCTGATGTCTACCTCTGGCTATACACACGCGGCACAAACACAATTTTTTAAAAAAAGAGTCACTTATTGAATCTGGATTTTCCTTATTTGGAGAATCAACTTCATTATGAATAGAACTTTTGCACATTTTCATTCTCAAAATGTCATCCTCAAAACAGTCCCTGAAAAAGGCAAAATAGGAACTGTTTTTTCTATAGCCTAAACTGAATACAATAGGCTGACTATCTTCAACAAGGCCACAAATACTAGCTATAGTGTCCAGAGCTCTAAGAGACAGTGGTTCCTCCATGTGTGGGAACCCAACCGTTTCTCATAACTTCTACTAATGCCTAGAAAATAATTACATCACGTGTCACAATCTTCAGGTCAGATTGAAGAATTATTCTTATTCTAGAATATGCCAAGGAAATACAGTTTCATTAAGCAATGACAGTAATTGGCCTTGTCATAGTATAGGAAGCAAAGAATTGAACAGCCAGTCACCTTGGCTTTGAAAGCTATTCTAATTGGCCACATGCACTCTTGGCCCTTTTTTTCTTCTGTGATCAATAAGGTTTATTGATCAGTCACTTATTACAGCAAGACCATGGTCAAAAAGATAAGTTTGGATCCATCCACACCAAGTTCTACAAAAAGGCCAGCATGCTTCGGAGAGCACAGAAACGTCTCATCTGTTGAGCATCAATGAGATGTGAACATTTCCTGGTTTGTCCTCTAAAGCTTCACAACTGTGGGAAGATGCAAAATGAGCCATGAGAGGAACCTGTAAGTTCTACCAAAGTGTCCCCAACCAAGACTGATGCCCCATTCTCATCACCTTGATGTCCCTAAAAGGCAACAATGGAAAGTAAGGTGGTGGTGGTTGTTGTTGTTGTTGGTGGTGGTGGTGGTGGTATTTTATTCCTTTAAGAGAGTTTTGGAGAAGAAGTAATATGTAGTTAAGAATGGCTATTGCCCTCTGTGGAGATATAGAAATACTAAATTTTTTTATTTTATTTTATTTTTTTTTGCTATACCAGGTTTTACTTATAAACCTTTCCGAAATCTAAGCAAATCTGGACGCGTGTTTGTTATCAATGTTATAATGCGCTGAGAACACAAACACCATTTTTCTTCAGTGCTTTAGAGGGAATTGGGTTCTATGACTAAGTAATGTAGTCTCTCCGTGTACTTTTGATCCATCAAAGATTGGATTTTAAAACAATAGAAGAGGCAAAGCATTGCAAAGCCAAACCCTGGTATCAATACCAAAGTCAATGGAAGACACAAAAAGACCACCAGCAGACCTTCCCTGGTGACCCACCTGCAGGCACACTGCCCCCTCGACCTCTGCTCTGTACATACTGGGCCTAGTCTGCATCCGATTTTCTAGTCTACTACAAAGCAGGCTGCTATACTCCTGACTTAAAAAACCGATGGAAGTATTAAAGTAAGCGAGACATCCTCTCCCATATTTGGCAGGAAAACCAAACCCAAATGTTCCAAACGTCCCTCAAGAACAAGCAATTATAAGGTGCACAAAGGCAATGGCTTTAAAACAACACGCTAATCCTAATATTAGTACCTTGGAAAAGGAAAACTGCCAAGATGCTGGAATAATGCCCAGTTCTCTGTCTTACCTACAGCAATAAAACTGTCCTATAAATGTGAACAAGACAGTTAGGATACATTTTGGAGTGAGGTTATTGGCATTTTTTCCTCACCTCTCCATTCCCTAGGAGAACGGGCCTGACCTATGGAGGCAAAACACAGCAGATGGTAACCCAGCCCGCTACCAAGAGCACTTAGTCAATCCAAATAATTCACATAAAAATGAGGCAAGATGTTCAATGATTTATGGCCTCGATTTCACTAGATAATTAAAGAATCTGACTCTTCCACAGAATCACCTTTTTATTGTCAGATGCTGGGTAGCTAAAGTGTGTCAAAACAAAATATTATTTTATGACTATTAACAATAAAATTATTACTAGGTACTTATTAATAACATAATTGGTATTATTATAGCAAAATGTGTGCCAGGCACTCTAGTTTGTAATTTATAGTAGATGATTTATTTGCTCCTTATTATAATTCTAGGAACCTCTTATATTACTGCATAGATCGGAAAACTGAGAATCAAATAAAAAGGAAAGAAAGGGAAGAATGAAAGAAAAGCTGGAAAGAGAAAAGGCGACCCAGAAGATGAATCTAGAAAGGAAATCTAGAGCTGTTTCTAGATTCTGCCACTGAATGTGAGTAGATTTTAATTTACCACTTAGAGCAAAAATTTTGTTTTAAAAATAGCATTCATTTACTCAAGAAAAATCTCAAGGCCAAGATCATCAGGCCTGAGCCCTTTCCTCCCTGTTCCCTGTATCCGAGCACTGATAACCTCCTGTGTGATTGACAGAGTGTGATAGATGCTTGAGAGTTTGCGCTACTTCAGATTCTAAAGGTAAACATTCAAATCTCAGTCTTGACCTGATGGCCAAACCACTGGTGTCCACAAAGACTAAAGCCCTTGTGGGAAGAATCAAAGAGCAGCTATTTCTCACTGCCTCCATGATCCTCCCGCCATGGTATTCTAACACTACACGTCCTCTCTCTATAGGAACAATTAGATGACATTCTAGTAATGCAACTGTGACAAACTCAAAGACCTGATCGGTCTGCTTACCCATTCTCAGGTAAGCTCACGCTTGGAAATAAATGAATGAATGAATGAAAATACACAGGAATCTTTTAAGTCTAAAGTTGCATTTTCTTGGTGCAAGACAAGGTCAGATGTCCAATGGAAAAACATGAGTTTTGATAAGGCCCACATTAAAATGTCTCTGTGCAGGCCACATAGGTGCCCCCAAACACTTCCCCCAGAATGCTTGCACTCACCTATTTCCATAAAAGTATTGTGGTCATCATCTTCCTTACCTAACAGCAACATATGTTTTCTATGCAGTTTAGCCGTGTGAGTGGGCACGTATGAGAAAGGAGGAAAACTCCTATACCTAAGCATAGCAGCCACCACGGAGGAAGCCATGAAGTTGACCACCTCAAACCTAGATGGAAATGCTACATAAACACAAAGACCTGGGATGTATCTCTCAAGCTATGGGAGGTGCCTATCATATAATTATTGGGTTCAAGTGTTAGTTTTTTATTCACTCAGATTCTCTATTACCCTAAAAAGGGTAATGGTGACCTCCAGTGACACCGATATGGGGCATAAACAGTTTCCCTCGGGAGAAAACGCCAGTGGGAACGGTGTTTCTGGTAAGTCTCCTCTTCCAGTTCATACTCACTGCAGTAAATTACAAAGGCAATATCCTGCCTTCTAATGGCTGAGCCAGTAACATCAAGAAAAGTTGGCACAGGGACGGTACCTCCAACAAACACAGGACACCCCCACCTCTCCCCACCCATCTATGTAAATGCCTACAGAAACCTCTTGTTACTGGCTATGAGCAACTACATAGCCATTGCTATCAAAATGGAAGCCCTTTAGAGAACCTCATCGCTCTCCACAGATCTGTGACACAGGTGTTGAGACCCACACTAGCTTGTGTCTAACTGGGCTGCCACTATGAAGCTTCCTGACATGACAGTGCTTCAGCTATACTTCCAAGAAAGACATTTGAAGGTCGATGTTTTTAATGACTGTCAAATGCAAGTATTTCTAAAGAAAACTGGGAATGGGGGCTTGGGAGGTATAGCCCAGCAGACAGAAGGTAAAGACCAGAAGCACAAGGACATCCTCACCTACACAGCAAGTTCAGAGCCACCCTGAGATACATGAGACATTGCCTCAAAAATAAATAGGTAATAAAATCTCAAAGACTTAAGAGAGGCCCTAAATTTCTTCTCTCTGCCTTTGATTATATCAAAAAAGACACGCTGAGCAGTTATTATGAGTCAAACTCAATTCTTAAGACTGTCAATGTATTGACTCATTGAATTCCGAGAACGAAATTAAGTTGGTGCTAGTATTAAGTCATTTTGTAGAGAAATCAAGTAACTGTGTTATTCCAGGCTAGACACAGAGGTACAAAACTCAGATATGAAGTCAGAGGAGTCCACATTGGAAAGTCTACCCTTCTAAATTCACACTTGCTCTACGATTAGAAGATTCTAGAAATCTGTTCTGTAAACACTGTCCCTGTATTTACCCTTCCTTTCCTGGGATCTCTTCCTAACAAACTGCAAATATCCAAACCACAGGACATGCAAGGCGCTGCCTGCTACGAGTCTCCATTTCACAACCCCTCCTAGAAACTTGCTTACTTTCCAAAATCATGTGCTGACTGTTAGCAATCCAAACAAAACTGAAATTGTATTTGAATGAACTGTTAAACATATTATCTGCAGTAGACATGGGAGCAAATCTCTTGTAAGTTACAGGGTGACTCTGTACTATGATCCAAACTCACTATCTTCATACAGGCGAGACACCTCCATTTCTCTTGAGTTGGATAAATTATTGTCCTTTGAGCAATCCAAATCAAAAATCAGATTCATTAGAAATAAAAATATCTGTGTGTGCTTAATTTTTATAAATGCTCAAGAAACACTAGACAACTTACTATACCCAAGTAGTGAGGATTTCCTGATGCAAAGATAGTTACATGATGGCTTCTGATTGATACTGTTATAAGACTGGGACATTTACACTTGTACCATTATCTGGGTTTTTTCTTTCCTGGTAAAATTATATTCACATGTATACATATACAAGCAAGACACATAAAATAAACGAAGCTCACACAAATATACCACCCCACCATAATAAATAGCACTAAATCCTGGTACCTCGGGGAATTTTCCGCCTTAATACCCTATATGTAGAAATCCACACGTGAAATATGTGATGTCTTCCCATGAGAGTAGCGTACAGAAAAAGCTCTTGGAACTAGAAACCAAAGTGAGTTCTTTGTGAAAGTTGAATGGCAAAGGACCAGATCCTCCTTTGAAAATATATTTATTTTTATTTTATATCTAGGGTTGTTTTGCTTGCATATATGTCTGTGAACCACATACATGTCTGGTGCCCATAGAAAGCCAGAAAAGGGTGTCAAGTCCTCTGGAATTGGAATTACAGATGGTTGTAAACCACCATGTGGAATTGACGTTGGGTCCTGTGGAAAGGCAGCTAGTGCTCTTAAGTACTGAGCCATTCTCTAGCACTGTGATCCCATCTTAATGTATCGTTTAAAGGCATCTAAGACAATTAAAGGTGGACTTTCTGGTGGTTAAAGGTTACCTTGAATACGTTCCCAAAGTCACAGTCTATCTACATGGGGATCAAGTGGGTTACTTCGAAGTCAAACGCATTCCTCAAAATCTTAAATCAGAAGTACCTTTAGATACTTAAATAGTCTTAAAAGCTGTCTCCCTGAGGAATTCCATTAATCCAGACACTATTGCAGGGGGGGGGGGGGGTGTCTGAGCCAAAAATAAAAGGGAAGGAAGGGGAGAGGAAATCGGAGGAACGTCACCCTTCAGGACTCTGGCCAGGGAAATTCCTTTGATAGTCCTGAAGCCAGCAAGTGAAGGGTTGAAATAATAACTTTCTTCCGGAAATCGTCACACTTGAAAATGGCTGGCAAAGATTATCTAAGGCAATATTCCTGAGAAACGACCCTGAGAAGCAAAAGCCACCCCAAAGAGCTGCTCAGGAGCACCAGTCTCCCACCCCCACTGGATTTTTCCTCTTTTCGTCTGTGTCTCCTTCAGATTTAGCCTCACCAGAGCCAAGTCTCCCCTGCTGTTGGCTGAAGCGGCATCCAATGAATAACACTGACAGTAATGTCTGACTCAAGGTCAAGGGTAGGCATTTGTCACTTCCAACTTCAGACAGAGAGAGAGCACTGGTTCTACCCCATAGACTGAGTTGCAGTAGTAACCTAAAGAAGGCCCAGTGTAGAGAGTGTCAAAAGATACAAAGCACAAAAACATCAATGTCTTTCAAAGATAACAGGGAATGCGAGAGGAGAGCTTCAGGAAGCAGAAATGTCTACAGTGGTCCTCATTAGCTTCGCACGCTGATATGTATAACTGGATAGGAAAAGAAAAAACAAATTTCCTTTCCAAAGTTTTAAGGATCAAACCTAGGACTTCATGCAATCTAGGTGTATTTTCTATGTCTGACCTACAGACATAGACTTTCCAGAAAACTACCTCCTAACCACACACTTCAATCCGGAAGTCAACGTGAGCCTCCACTGAAGCGTCTACTGATGTAATTTCTGAGGACTCAGAAGCTGACAGATCAAACGTTTTAATAGACTAGGCTTTCAAGAGATACAAGTTCCCTAAATATTTGCCTCTGCTCTCCCCTTCCAGAGGAACAGGAAGTGACAAATTCCCTCATTATATGTGGCAATGACACTGTTAAAAGGCATCTTTATGAACTTGGGAGTTAGTGGATTAGAATCTCTCTCTACAGCAGTGACTCTCAACCTCCCTAATGCTAAGACCCTTTGAAACAGTCCCCCTGTGTGGTGGTGACCCCCAGTCACAAAAATTATCTCGGTTGCTACTTCACAACTGTAATCTTGTTACTGCACTGTGTTGTGACACTCATATCTGACACGCAGGTTGTCTGACATGCAACCACTAAAGGGGTCACGGCCCCACAGGTTGAGAAGAACCCTTGCTCTCAAAGGGATTTTCTTCTGGGAAAAGGTTGGTTGTTTTTTTTTTCCTACCCCTCATAGAGACAGAACTTTGACTAATGATGACAGAAGATTTTCATGTGTTTGTATACATCAGTCACGAGAAGGAGAGAGGATATTGACTGTGTGTTTATGAGCCGCGTTAAGAAATCAGAACAATAGCAGACCTTTACCGAAACAAAAATAAAATATGAGTCAACAAGATCTCTGGCAAACAGAGGCCTCAGGACGGCCGTTGTTCAGCCTTCTGGGAATCCCACTCCAGTAACCAGAATAAGAGCAGAACATGCTTCATTTCCTTCAGCCGTTCCCCAGGCCTCTCTTGGAGATGTTTGTAAATTTCCTTCCTCTTCGCATCAGGCTGGCAAACTGTCGTCATTTCTTTGGGGTAATAATATCCTGTTGATGTCTGGGTTGGTCTGCTTTGACTGTTCCTTCCACAGAACACGTATACTTTTAGTATTACTTTTTACTTCACTGTAGTAAATGATTTTTCAGCGTGTTTGGGCACAGTTCAGTAATGTAGGATTGGATGCGAGGAAGGACAGGGAAGTTCAATAAAATGTTGGGTTTATTTTTGATTTACAACCCAGATTTTGGTAATAAAGCAACTCTAATAGGAAAGAAATAAGCATGCTCTGCTTTTCCAAGGGCTGGAAACATTTACCTACACTATGTTAATCATGTAAATATATTCCTTCAATTTTTAATGTTGACGTTTGGAAGTCCCATGCACCAAAAGGAACTTCTTACCATCCAAACACTGATTTATGAAACTGATTTCACTGGATTTACAAAGAGTACTAAGTTCTTTTGGAAGAGAGTTCTAAATTCATTCCATAAATAGTTCCCTGCAAAATAAATTCAGTCAAATGTATTAAATGATTAAGAACTTATATCTAAACAATGACACTGTTTTTTTTTTCTAAAATTTAAGAAAATGTCTGAACCTAAAAGTATACTTCTTAAATTAAAACAAATTAAGTTGACTCCCAACGTCAAGTTATTCAATAAATTAAGGGAAATAAAGAGAGAAAGCTCTACAAAGAGATACTCAGAAAAACAATAGAAACCACGATCAACTGGACCTCCAAGTCTAGCAAACATTTTGGTCCTAGAGACAACACTGGATGATTTGTAGGAAACTGAAAATAACTAGCCATTGTAATAAGTCACTTGGGTTCTTTAGCATGAAAAAATGTTCCACGTCACTAAGAACTCAGATTTTAAAAGAACATAAACCAGCCGGGCGTTGGTGGCGCACGCCTTTAATCCTAGCACTTGGGAGGCAGAGGCAGGCAGATTTCTGAGTTCAAGGCCAGCCTGGTCTACAGAGTGAGTTCCAGGATATCCAGGGGCTACACAGAGAAACCCTGTCTCAAAAAAAATCCAAAAAAAAAAAAAAAAAAAAAAAAAAAAGAACATAAACCGCCTGCTATTTTTGATATTTGCTAAGATTAGTGGTAATACAAACGGCCACCAGTTCTCTTAATAGCAATCTAGCAAGGGCACTGAACCTAGGGAGTCCCTACTAAGGTCCCCGCCCATCAGCATTCTCACGGGTGCTAGGGAGGTACTATGTACAAAGACGTTAAAGTCAGTCATTAAAGTCAGAAACTGAAAATATTATAGAAGACCCATCAGAAAAACTATTAGGCCAGCTTAGACAGTCATTACACACTGCTCATATTGACTGCTAAAAACAATATGAATATTTAAGATAGAACTTTTACCAGGATCAGAACCTACAAATCATCAAAAGGTTTTGAAAAGAAAGTCAGGCATGTATAAGGTTTGAAAACAAAAACAAAAACATAGAATCAGTTTCCAAGGAGTCAGTGTACAGCGTCAACAGCATAGGAACTGATTCTACATTTTACCTTGTAGAGTTCTGAATTGTTTTTTAAAAAGGAGCAATAACAACAAAATGAATTAAAGGCCGAGGGGAAGCCTGGTGTAGAAATGCCGACTAAGGCTTACCCCCTTAAGTTCTAAGATGATAATGGCAGAGGAGACTGGCTAGCAAGACATAAGCTGGCCAGCTCAGCCCTAGAGAGTCGGTGAGTGTGCCAACCAGGTGGCACAGAGGAACACCACCAGGCCTTGAACATCAAGCATCAGAATCAACAAACATCAGAAAACTCTGGAAGCTAGCTGCAGCTTCTGCTTCTGTATTAAGTTTCCTGAGAGAGGTGAGAGGGTATCACCTCCCGGGTCCCCCCGCCTTAGGGAGCACACTTCCCCTGCCCGCCTGACATTTTCGCATGCCAGCCTTCACCTAGTGTGAAGAGAGTCACACAGTGTCGCTGATTGAGACTTGCCCCTCAACCTTCTTCACAGAAATCCCACTCCCATTCCTGCAGAGTACCTGGATCCATTGCCTCCTAGAACCCAAATCGCTCTGTGACCAAGGCCTGACAAAGAATAGAAGACAAAGATCTCATCTTCAAAATAATAAGCTCGTTCCTGAACCTTCTCGACCCACCACCATATAAATATCTCATCTTGCAACACTTTGGACACCAGTGTCTGTGTGAATGAGTCAGAGAATAGCTTTTCTAACTAATGTCTATTTTTGAAAGAGTTTTTAAAGTTCACACTGCTCTTCTTAATATTTCCATAAATACCTAAATACTCTCAAAGGTACCATTCAGTCTATAAGCGTATCCTCAGTTTGCTAACAAAAATTTCCATGACTTCCAACTATTAAGTTAGGAAAATGCAATTACCTTTAATGGCTACAAGATATGATTTTACCTTCTCCTAGTAAAGCATTAAATAAATAAGCTACTCCCTGTAAAGTACCAGTTCAGAACACAAATAACAATGTCTTGAGATTTCAAACCAGGTTCACAAAACTTGACAACTCTCTTCTGCCTCTACATGATAAATGTGGAAATTTTGGTTCTCTTTGAAAATGCACATGTGTGGAAGTTGGGTGCTGGACAGCCAGTGCTCCTGGTAGCCTCCGTTAATGCTGATTGAGTTAGCATAAACATTTAAGTCCCTGGCCTGGCCTTCCCTCACTATCTAAAACCAAAGCAGAATCTACAAAGATAAATCAGATCTAAGTTTTTTTTATTTGTTTTTCGAGTAAATTCTTTCACAGAGATAAGCTCTTGATGCTTACTCCTCTTCCAAGAGATCAAAGGTCACTCTTCAAACACCAGCTTCTTCTCCAATCCTCCGTATCTCCTCAGATTTCTCCAGTGTCTTCACTCTGTTGCTAGGGTTCTTTGAATAGTGATAAACTTAATGAATACTGACATTCCTCCAAACTATCTTGATGGCATCCCAGGGGGATGAGGCAGCCACAGGAGTACTAGGCCACGACGAAGCACCATAGTCTCCAGGCCTGCTTCCTAAAGGACTCAGTGATATCAAGAGCGTATTTGAAAGCATCATGCAAGAATGAAAAACCACACGTGTATACTACCTATCCAGACCACAAGGTGACCACGCTGACTGCCTGCTGAATGGTCACCAGAGCCACAGCAGAAACCTGAAATTCTAACAAGTCATTGGAGAACAGGGACCATCATCCAAATAACAGCTTCAGCATGAGGCTTGATCTCTAACTCAGAACTGTTTCTTAAAAGTCCACTCCAATTCAGGTAAATCCTCCCCAGCGAGCATTAGATTTAAAAAAAAAAAAAAAAAAAAGGTTTGTAGCAAGTTAAAGAAAATGGAAAGAGAAATAAAAGCATGATTTCATAAAATACATATGGGGCATAAAGACTATGCCATGCCTGGCGGTGGTGGCGCACGCCTGTAATCCCAGCACTTGGGAGGCAGAGGTAGGCGGATTTCTGAGATCGAGGCCAGCCTGGTCTACAGAGTGAGTTCCAGGACAGCCAGGGCTGTACAGAGAAACCCTGTCTCGAAAAAACCTAAAAAAAAAAAAGACTATGTCATAATGTACAAAGCCATTTATTTGCCCCATTGGCTTTTAGATATAATATTATTGATTGACCTAATTTTAAATAGTTCTTATAGGATAATATGCCATGTGTAGTTCATTATTATATTCCCATAAGTAATAACTGAGTCTCAATTAAGGTTAAGCACAACGCTATCAATTCACAAATGTGGACATTTTGATTCTGCCCCACTCAATAGGAGATTATACTTTTTGTAAGAATGAAAATAACTTCAGAAAGATTAAGGAAACAAAGAAAACTCATGAGCAACAAGTTTTTGACAATTGAGAATAGTTACTTCTTGTTGGACCCAACACTTAAGTGTAAGTCACCAACGCTTAAAAGGGGCAACAAGGCTCTATGAGGTGGTTCCTCAGACAAACTGGCCATGCAAGCCCAGAGATCTGAGTTCGGTTCCCCAGAACCTACTTAGGGATAGAAAAAAGAGAACCAGTTCCTCAAGAGTTGTCCTCTGAACTGGACATAAACAGCAGGACATGTGCCCCTCTCACAATATCAACAAATTATTTTTAAAAGAATGGCAAAAACAAAACAAAGCAAGAAAGACCTAAAGTGTGTTTAAAGTACCTAGGAAAAGAAACCAAGTAAATGGAAAGGATAACAAGTCTCAGGTGGGGAATGGGGGGTGAGGGGGGCTATAATGTAAAAGTCATACAAAGATATGGACTCAGCAAAATGAGTGTGTCAGAGTCGGTCAGGAAGCGGGCACGAAGCGCTTACTGTGTTCTAGGCACTGAGCGAAGGGCGGCGACGTGCTTGGGACAGCGGCTCTACAGACAGACCCTACGATTCAACCAGGAAGACGGAGCACCTCTACGGGGCGTGAGGATAAACTAGAGAGTCAGTAAAGCTAAGACACAGCTGACAGCAGCCCAGAAGAGTGAGACCTTAACTGAGTCTTGAAAGCCTGTAAGCAGTTCAGAAGGGTAAGAGTCCAAAAACTCAAGCAGTAAGAGAAGCTCAAACCGGCTCGCCCTCTCACTGGCTGCGTTCGCACAGGGTTTGAGGAAGATGCTACAGAGATGAGCTGGCATTTAGCACGTTAGATAGAGAATAGAGTAATGGGAAAGCTCTGCTGGGCTTGTAGGAATATTTGCCTCAAAATAGGGAGAAGAGTGAGGAGAGAATGTGGAGCTGTAAAGATCCATACTCAATTTATAGAATAGGAAATATGTGGACATATTAAATACAGAAGAGCCTGAAGAAAAGGGGGTGGGTGGTTCAGAAGGCAGAGGAAAGCATCTGAAAGCAAATAAACCTGTAGAGGTTGAGATGAGGACGAAACAGTAAGAAGATGAGAACGAAACAGTCTGGCCAATCAGGCACGTTAGTTTTAAAAGATGTTTCCAGAGTAGTACCCATGGTAGTTGCGGTAGTCTCGGTGATAGTGACCCTTGCAGTAGACTGTTGGAAGGCCTCATTATTGATCACAAACTTCTTCACCCTTGTTTCAGTGAAGTATTAAGCCATCATGGCACTGGATTAAATTGGCTCCAGCCAATAGAACATCATCAAAAATGATATGAATAGTTAATATTGAAGAGCAACTTGACAGGATATAGAATCACATAAAAGTTGAGCCCCTGTGCATTCATCCTAGGCATCATATTGACTGAGCTAACGGAGATGGAAAGACACACCTTACCTATGAGCAGCACCATTATGTGGGCTGGGGACCCTGGACTATTGAATAGAAAGGAGACAGTAAGCTGAGTCTGGGCCTTCATCTCTCTCTGCCTCTTGACTGCTGATGCATTGTGAGCAGATGCCTAATACTCCTGATGCCCTGCCTTCCTTCTACTGCCGCAGGGGACTAACTCCAAACGCTGACCCAAAAGAAGCCTTTTGGCCCTTAAGTTGTTCCTATCCGGACATTCTATTACAGCAACAGGAAAAACAACCAATATACAAATCGTAGTTTAAATGGCACTTGCTGGTTCGATCGTGGGATAGCTGGATCCTGCATCAGTGAAGGATCCAAGCTTGCTTCTGAAGGTGTAACCAAAAGCATGGCCAGCTAGACCAGTGAGCCCCTCCCACCCACTGTATGAGACCGTGCTTGCATGCATGGGAATGGCTGCCCAGGGAAGGGACCATCCAACTCTGTCCAGTCCAAACTGTAGAGCTACAGCTTGCCGTGGGAATAAATAAAGTAGCTGCCGTTGTTAGTAAGATGCTAAGTTTTAAAAGTGCTCCCTGTGGTGGAGCAGATGACTAGTAGAGCCTCACAAAATTCATGAGGCTTTCAGATGCACAATAGGGAGAGGGCAACTGACATCCAGGCAAATAATCCTAAGGGTTATGAGACATTCATGGTTATGAGAAATATGAGAGTGAAAAGTACATTGGGATTAAGATCAGAGGACCTAGCAACATCTTGAGTGCACATAAGGTCATGCTTTGCATGTGTGTATGAATGCACATGTACAGATGTGTGTGTGTCTGTGTGTGGGTGTGGGGGGGGGTGTGTTTGGAGGGCTGAGGTCAATAGCAGGCATCTTCCACAATGGTTCCCCACTGTTTTGACAGTGTGGAGGTCTAAAGACCTCTGTGGGATGCATGGTATCCTGCCCCATTTCATTGGGTTGCAAGAACTGATCTAAAGTCATCAGGCAGCACTTTGATCTGCTGATCCAACTCGCTGCCTTGTTTTCTTGAGACGGGTCCCTTGCTGGGTCTGGAGCTTACCAATGATCTAGACTGCCCGGTCAGCAAACTCCGGGTTCCTCCAGCTCCCCATTCATGCTGAGATTACAAATGCATGCCACCATGCTGTGCCAAAGCCTCACACGGGTTCTGAAAGTTGAACTTAGATCCTCAGCAAGCACTTTACCTTCTAAGGCATCTCCCTGGGCATGGGACGCACCCACTTTTGACTAGATGCATGCAATAAGGACATACGAGGCAAATCAGACAAATACATCGATTCCAATCAAGAAAACAAGCAGGAACTGTGCCTCCTGGGTAGAGCTTTCATAATCTCTCTTGTTTGTCTCTGGATTTAGTTTGCCATGACCAAGGACTGGAAAATAACAAGTAGTGCAATAAATAATCATTATATAGATTTTTGGACACCCATTATTCTCCACACAGTGTTTGTCACATGGTAACTTTTTAACACAGTGGTTATGTGAACCAATGAGTCACCATTGAGGACTGACTGAAATGGTTTGGCTTGCTTGAAGACTGAGGTCTTCAGAGGCACCAAGGCCAAGATGCAAAAGCTCAAATGACCTCAAAGTGAATGGAGTTTATCTTTCCCACATTCACTCTAAAATATGATCTGCCCTGTTACACAAAATGTTGGCCACAAAGCAATTGCCAGTTCACGAGGCGGAGCCAAATACCACAAACTTCGCTCTGTAAACCTTTGCTTCCTAACAGTTCAAAGGCAAACATTTCAAAGACTGGTGCGAGCGGCTGTCAAACTCTATCAAAAGCTCCTAAGGAGTCCATACTGTAGAGTATAAATAAGAAAGAAAAAAAAGGGCTGAATTGTCAAAAATATGGGAAGAATGAAAATAAATAAGGAAAAGCAGAGCAACACCAGTCACCACTGGCATGTTTCGGAATCTGAACTACAGGGAAAGTTTGCACTGTAGGGCAAGAAAGCCAAAACGCAAGGTATAGAAGCAATGAGTAGAATTACTCCTTTTCATAATTTGGCAGAGTGCTTTCTGATTGCTCATTCAGTGAATCGAGGCATGAATAATGTGAGGACGTAACACAAAAGAATGCCTCACAACGACTGGCCTTCTCGCTGTAAATCTGCAGATATAAAACCTGAAACAGAAGAAGGCAGTGTGGCCGGGGCCCTGCAACTTGGAGATCTGCTTTGTGTGGCTTCACAGTTGCAAGTGCGCTGCCCGGGCATTCTGAAGGCCAGGAGCTCCTTTGCGGACTTTCTTATTGCTCATTGACACATACTCCAGCAAGCCACACACAAGTGAACATCAGGTTCCACCTCGCCATGTCGTCCCTGGAACACTTCTTGGAGTTCTTTAGTCATTTTCAGGACACAGTGGGCAATGGGGCAGCAGGACAACAGGGGTCATGAGAGGAGAAGACAAGAGGACACGACAACCACCTGAATCTCCCTCCCTGCAGGAGAATGGGCCTGCGCCCCATCCCGAGACACTAGTGCCCTCACCTCTTATCACCTCAGCTTCCAAACAAAAGGATGTGAAGCCCACTCTGAGGTACTTGGACAAGTTTGAGAACATAATAGAAACAAATATTGATTCACAGCTTTTAAAAATTGCCCTTGCAAATTTCCAACATGGAGTACAGTTGAACCACCATCTAAAATGCTCTCGGTTCCATGTGCTTCGTTTGTGAGCTGAATTGACATACACCAGGGCCTTATAGTTTTACCGAGTTAGCTTGCTAAATGTATCCCTATCTTCTGAATCTCCTCTACAA